>JAUZSU010127909.1:0-17166 GCA_034780255.1 Parotocinclus maculicauda | reverse complement strand
ACTTTGTTCATTAAAAAATAAATTTGCAACCAAGTTTTTCGAAACGATCTACAACACAATGTATAGGTACTCAGCATTAGAATCATAATACTGTAAAAAACAAGTTCTTACTAAATTCCAGTCAACGTTTGAAGAACTTTTTCAGAGTGATCTGAACAGAGTTTTGGTGTGGCGAAGTGGCGATTTGTGGCTTTTTTTTTGTAGTAAATGGAAATGTTAGGCAAAGACCTGTAGGTGGCGGTAGAGGGCTGGGGAGAAACTCTGGAGTTTTCGGGTAGTGATGCCGACGAAGAGTTTCTTCATGGATATAACATACTGTACACGTTCTTTGGTCCGATTAAGCAGAGTTTTGGTACAAATAAGCGAATAACATTACACGCATAAAATAGGATTTGTTTCGGTATTTTAGGATTTGGTCTGAATAAGCAGCTGGTCCCATTAACCGGAGTCAACTGTATATAATAAAATATTTAGGAAAATGTGAGGGGTGTACTCACTTTTGTGAGATATTGTATATATATATACATACACAAACACAATTTTTTTATAATGTTTTGTAACTTAATACACACAGTCATTGAATATATATATAGAATTGTTAAGCCTTCATCTAAATATTTACCCTATGTATTTTTGTCACGGCATATTCATTTTATGATTCCCTCTCTCTCGCTCCTCTTTTGGCAGGTCTGTGCCAGGTATTTGTTGAAATTCCACACACCCTGCAGGGAGAGGTATGTTCCCTCTCTCTGGTCTCAGTGCTGGTGCCTGTCTATGTCCATCTTGTGTGTGCAAACACACAGCACATGCCAAGAACACACAGTCTCACAGACCAACTTCACACAATAGCTTTACTTAGACCTTGCCGCTGTTGGCAGATAAAATAGATGCCGCTTGTTGTGTAGGCTTACAGCAAAACAAAAAATCCAATAGAAAAAGATCAGAGGTGGAAGAGGTCGTATTGAGCATTCACTTGTCATGGCTAAGTGTTGAGTTTGTGGCCCAGTCATCATAACAAGTGATGTAAATATGACACTGACAGTAAGTAAGAGTATCTGAGCTACTTAGACGTGAAGTTTAGACCTCTAATACGCACTCATTTCCCTGCACGGGCTAGATGCCTTTGAGAGCTGCCAATGTTGGTGCAGAGTGCTGATGTGAAGTAGAGGAGTGTTGATGTGTCTGTTGGCTCTGATGTGTGCTGGATGTGCAGATATGTGTGTGTTGGCCACAAAATGCATGTGGTTCTCTGGTTTGGGTGTGTGTGTGTTGGCATTAGGGATGAATATGAAATTGGTGTCAGTAGCTCACAGAGACAAGGCAATAACTCTTAGTCTCTTGCTCTCTCTCACTCTCTCTTGTCAGCGGTTAAGACACATGTTCCTTTCAACTGGACTGCCTTCATCCTATGAGTCATTCCCATTTTACAGGAAAGAGCATGTGTGTACTGACCCGCTCATATGTGTTTTATAGATCTTATTGCAGTTACTGAATTTTAACTCAAAGACTACATGTTCAGTCTGATTACACAATCACTGCATGTTTAGACACTTATTCTTGGCTTCTGTGAAGAAATTACTGGTAATTGTGTGAAAATGTATATAACATCATAACAGTTTTCTATTACGCAGTATCAATGGTCCTCTTCAACTGTCTGGTTTTCCATTTTTGAATTATTATGGACAAAATGAATAAATCATCTGCATGACCAGTTGGTAAACGTCTACTGCAAAAGCTTTCAAACATTTCTTTCCATTAATGGCAATGTGTTCCTGTGGCGTCTTAGGGTGAAATAAAGCAATTCATGGACTTGAAAATGGCTTTGAACTCCCTCTCTGTGGTTTAGAGGGTAGCCAGTATCCAAATCTTAAAGGAGTTTCCAAGTATGATTAATTCATACCTGAGTTTGTGTCTGGTCTCTATTAGACTAATGGTTTTCAAACATGTCACTATTAATTTTAATGCTTAAGTAGGCATGCAGTTTCATATGCGTCATGAATAGTTTTGTGTAAATCAAAGCCCAAATAATCTCAATTAATAGCACATATAAATTTTACCATCAGACATTTATGTGTTTTTCAACATGGTAACCCCATAGTATTTGCTTAGACCCTCACAGAACAATTTTGTTACATTTAGTCTAGTGCTTGCTACAAATCAGAACGCCGTAACCAACTGATGGATTTTACTTTCCAGCCACTGATTTTATATGGATTTTAAATTTGTGCATTAGAAAACCATACGTGATTCTGGTAGTAATTTGGATAATAAAATAAAATTAATGGACCTTATTACGCTTGCTTGAAGATGAAACGGTAAAAACCCATTGTACCTTTGCCCCCCTCAAATAAATGATTTGTTGCTGTGTTTCGTTCCCTGATGCTGACTAATGCTTTTTATAAGGAGATCATGCAGCTCGTGCTCAGAGGAGCTGTAAAGGGGTGGAAGGTGGGAAAAATTCTAAGGACCCTGAATCAAGAGGCAGTCTGTCAGGAGGCCCAGAATTAATAGTGATACCCAGTTCCAAAAGATACTTTGAACCAATTGTTTAGTTCTTTTTAAAAATATTTAAGAAATGTATTCAAAGAAACTTGTAGGGTGCAAACATTGATTAAACAACATAACCTGAACTATAAAGAACTGCAAGCAGTGCCAGTAATTAAGCAGGTTCATTAAACAGACCCCACCCATGCCCCTCTCGGCCCGCCCTCCCTCCCGTGGTAACATTTATCAGATGAAGAGCATCAATGTCAGTAAAGTGCATGTACAGCTTCATCAGCAGCTACACAACCCGTGTCTTTGTTAGATCTCTGTAATCAAAACGGATTTCATCAATGATGGACACCGTTTTAAAATGAGGAGGCACTCCGGACTAAACGTCCTGTCGTCTGGAAATATGGGAGAACTGCTTTTCTCTGGTTGTGGACAGAGTGAAATATGACCATCTGAACACGACAGTCAAAGGTAAACTACTTTAAACCTAATAGGAATAATAAATCTTTTTTATTATTAAGTGATTATCAATGTAACAGTGGGGAATTATGCAGTTGATATACTTTAAAATGGGTTCATGCTTGTCTAAACGTTTGTCCCTAGTCGGTGTTAATATAAACATGTAATTAGTGGGTATCACGAATGTTGTTTATTAGTAAAACAGTTTTAAAAGTTTCCTTTTATTAACTGTTAATGCACAAAGAAAGACTTTACTGATATTTACACAAATATAAGTGTATCGGTTTTTCTTTTGTCAAATTCGCTATATAATACCCATTTTTATAGGTGTCAGTTTTAATCAATGTCTTTTTTTTCGATCAAAAAGTTTTATGTTTTAAAGCAAGAATGCGCTTTAAGATCTCGGGCAGCAGGATTTCTACTGAAATGAACACGACATGTAAGAGTAAAATGACTACAACATGACAACTAATACTGCAAATTTAAAGGAGATTACAGTTACATTTAAACACGTTTTCTGGATAAATATGGATTCTGTTAACTGTATATTTGAAGAAGTAGAGCATTGAATGAATTAACGCATCACGTGCGGGACATCTCTCTCTCTCTCTCTCTGGATAATAAGGTAGATATGAAATGCGGTGGTGAGATTCGTGTCTGCATTCCTGGGCAAAAAAGTGCAAAAATCACCAACTCGATTCTGTTCTGAATGGTAATAGCTTCAAAGCGAAAGTTTCCTAGTTTGTTTGTGTTTAACGCATTCTCAATAGAATTAAAATCTAAACTCTGACCAGACCATTCTGTGATCATACTGTGAACATACTGTGACTATACTGTGACTATACTGTGATCATACTGTGACCATACTGTGACTATATTGTGACTACACTGTGATCATACTGTAACCATGTGACCATACTGTGACCATACTGTGACTATATATATACTGTGATCATACTGTAACTATACTGTGACCATACTGTGACTATATATATACTGTGATCATACTGTAACTATACTGTGACCATACTGTGACCATATATATACTGTGATCATACTGTGACCATACTGTAATCAAACTGTGACCGTACTGTGATCAAACTGTGACCATGTGACTATACTGTGACCATACTGTAATCATACTGTGACCATAATATAATAATAATGTGACAGATTACCAACTAACGACGGTCTGTGAACTTTTTAGGGACCAAGAAACATTTAAATGGACACGAAATGCGATTAAAACAAGAGCAGTTAAATTTGTATGAAACCACTCAGTATGTCGCTGGCTTAATATAAACAAGACTGGAGAATTACTTAATTCATAACTACAAATTATGTGTGTACGGTCCTTACAGTCAAAAAGACAAAATATTTAAGAAACAACAAAACAAACGATAAAGCTCTGGAAAAAAGAATGCTCAGTTTTCTGAGTATTATTAACAGATCTCCCCGTATGGCACCAAATTTCTAGATTCTGATTAATTCCACCCTAGACACACCTGATTCAGGTACTAATTAGGTGATCACCTGAACCAAATCTTTTGTTATTGAGAAAAAGAAAGCTACAAGTCACACAAAAGCTTTGTTTGCAATAGTGATTTATGAACTTTGTTAAAAAATTAATATTATTAAAACATTAATATTGTTTTTGTTCCAAAATGAATATCAACTTGTTTTCTCTGTTTTAATATCTCTTATAATTAATCGAGGTCTGAAAACACTGCACCATTTCTTATTTTGACCTTATATCATTTACAGGGAAACATTTTTGTGAAGAATTGCATCTGTCTTGTCATTGCCATCAATAAAAATTTGTAGAGAAATTGTCAGTATTTTGCGGAATAAAACGCACACATACAAACCGTAAAACTAACTTACTTTCGCAGCTCTATTTTTGTAGCTTATATCCAACGTTAAACTATTTCATTATTTAACCTTCGTGTACAGCCTGACTAGTGCCTTTTCCTGAAAAATAAATAAATAAAAAACAGCTCTCAGGAGTGCGTTTACTTATTCCTATTTTTCTGACCAACTATACATAGTTAAGGCCATCATAAGCTTTATAGTATGTGAATTTAAGTTTGCCCCATTTTAGTGTTGCACAAAAGCGTATCCCTACTCTCTAGGGTCACCATGTGTCACAGAAAATCTCTTCTTTTAAATACCCCCTTGGCCCGGGCTTTGATCCCCGCACAGATAAAGTTACACACGCGGGATGAAGAACAGATCTCAGGAATGCTAGGGCTGAAAATGCTTTGGACTATTTACAGTAAATCCAGAATCCAAGTGACGATTCACAATTGAAACCCTTAAAACTACCAAAATAAACCAATAAGGGTAAACTATAAGCATTACGATGGTTTATCTATGTGTTTTTTTTACCAAAAGAATCTTGCAACAAGCTCCAGTGTCACAGTATACAGTTCATCGCACTATTTTTAAACTGATTTTTATTGGATTGGCCTTGATTCAAACGTGTTAAACTTTAATCTGAAGGGGAACGATTTTGGAATTTCGGAGTGCACAAAATAAACTATAAGGGTTATATTTATTCTGCACGCTATTAGGCTTAAAGAAGGGTAAGACCACGTGATCAGTAGCCTAATATTATTCGTTTTGTACTGAAAAAAATCGAAAAAAAAATTCCGATCATGAAGAAGAATAGATCTATAGTTTATAACCGTTAGATTAGACTATAGCTACCCGGGTTGTTACTAATATAAGTACTAGAATAACTTACGTGTCAGTTTAGTGAAAACGTTGCGAATACGTCAGACACAATGAAACATTTTTGTCTGAACTCACCGGTTAAGCAGGGGTTGATTTGTAGTTTGTTTATAAAGAAGAACCGACTTGGACTCTTCCTTAAGTTGTCATTTCCATATGTCGGAAAATAGAGACCTTTAAACACACCATTTATTGTAACGATAACATCATCACAGGTCAACGCCACATAATATAAAATGATGTAAGCAAACCGAAATAGTCTCAATCGGCCGTTCAACCTTTTAAATACGGGCTATTTAAACTGAAACTTGGCTTGGACAGAAGAAGCTTTAGTAGGCTAAAGAAATGCTAATATTACACACATATTTAAACGTTTATTTAAAATGGTAACTGTTAGAACGGAAGGTTATTTTAATGAATTTAAATATGGATAGTAATAGGTTATATAATTAACAAATAAGGTAAATATTAGGCTAGCCTGCTGGTTAAATAAAAAATATAAAATAAAATAAAATTACAATATATTAGGATAGTCATCGTTAAAAAATGTACGTAGTTTGACTCCAAAATATGATTTAGGCATTTTTGCCTTTCTCGGTCACTTTAGTGGGATGTGCCAAAACTGAGGATACTATTTTTAGTTCGAGAATAGGAAATTTATACAGCTTTATGCTTAAAAAATACATTTTATATCACAAAACCAGGAATTTACAATACTTACAGCCCAAGACATAATATAAAACAAAATATATTTAAGATATGTCAATGTTAAAAGGATGTCATGGCAAAAGTTTATTTTTAACTTATATATTAATATAATATAATATAATATAATATAATATAATATAATATAATATAATATAATATAATATAATATAATATATATTATTAATTATATATTGTTATAACTAAATGTTTTAAACTAAACTGTTGATTGTTTAAATATGCATTTTTTTGTTGATTAGTAAGTATATAGCCTATACTGTACTAATTTCCTATACCTCTCCCACAACCCACCCCCATCCAAATCTCACTTTCTGTCGCTTTTAATTGTCCAAGCAGAATAACATCTACATCTTTACCTATTCTGAACCCCTTACTGACCTAAAAACTAATAAAAAAAAACTTCACTACTCATTAACACCTAACCATTGTCTCTTAAAGCTTCTTCTGTCCAAGCCAAATGGATGTCTCTGGCTCACTCACCCTCTTCTCTTCCCCAGCTTCATCCTATACTTTACCGTTCCTTTATAACATTTCTACTCCACCCCCTCCCCCCGCATCCCCAAGTGTGGCTTCCACAGCACTTTTTTGCTTCTCTCTCTCACTCCTTTCCCTGCTGGGCATTCTGGGAAACATATACACCTTAGGGCTTCTCATTCAGCGACGTAGAGGCCCAAGAAGGAGACATGCCATGGTGCCTAGTTGCTGTCTAACCCTACATTGCCTTAGATCCTCTTCCCCTTGTCATTCCCCCACCTCCTCCCCTACCTCCTTGTCCTCCTCTTCTTCTCTTCATCTCCAGGTTCTGAGTCTGGCATTGGCTGATCTGCTTTACCTCTCCACTGCACCCTTCATTGTCTATGACAGCCTTGCATCTGACTGGGCATTTGGTGAACTGGGCTGCCGTCTCCTGCTCAGCCTGGACCTGCTCACCATGCACGCCAGCATCTTCACTTTGACTGCAATGAGTTTGGACCGGTACCGCGCCGTGGCAGACCCACTTGCTGCCTCTTCTGCTCCATCCTCAGGCCTGAGACGTGTGGGACTGGCCTGGAGCCTTGCCGTGGCACTCAGTCTGCCCATGATGATTACCCTGCACCTGGAGGATGGAGAAAATCAAGAAGGGAAGCTCTGTGTCCCAGCATGGGATGAGCAGAGCTCCAAAGCATACCTCAGCGTGCTCTTTTGCACCAGTATCCTAGGACCAGGACTTGCAATCGGTGGTCTGTATGCAGCTCTGGGACGGCACTACTGGGTTTCTCAGACACAGATGGCCTGGGCTGGAGGATGTAGCGC
This sequence comes from Parotocinclus maculicauda, assembly GCA_034780255.1. Classification (NCBI taxonomy): domain Eukaryota; kingdom Metazoa; phylum Chordata; class Actinopteri; order Siluriformes; family Loricariidae; genus Parotocinclus; species Parotocinclus maculicauda. The sequence goes on along the minus strand of JAUZSU010127909.1, from coordinate 9,462 downwards.
AAATCCACCCCGGGCTCCACGCCTCAAAGTCCTGCTCCTAATCCTGGGAATTGTGCTTGCATTCTGGGCCTGCTTTCTCCCATTCTGGATCTGGCAACTTCTTCCTTTGTATCGACCAGACGTTTTACGTATGGTACCCGTAGGCACACAGGTCACTGTCAACCGAATCCTAACAGGACTAACTTATGGAAACTCATGTGTAAACCCATTCTTCTACACATTGCTGACAGGAAAGCGGCAACGAACTAACAGGCAGACGACAAGCTCAGCCGCTCCACTTTGCCAAAAAGCAAGCTCTGGTCACCCATGAAAGCAGTCTTTATACTCTTGCCAACAAATAAGTGCAATCTTCTCACCGCTCTTCACCAAAAACAACATTAAAATCTGTATTAATGAAGAAAATTATTCCTTATGCTATTGAGATTTGATTTTATATTACCACAATTATAAAATTATAGCGATTAGGAAATGTACGATTTTTAATTATGGAAAAATGGACTACAGTGCACTAGATAACATTTCTAGACATTTCTGCCACAACATTGCATTTTTCCATTTACATGGCTTGCATTTTTCATTTTAGAAATCCTATAATTTATCAAGAAGTTCAGGCACTTTACTTTAGACAGCTGGTAATCACACATTTTTAAAACATCTGTTTGAGGAGACACCAAAGTCAAAACATTGAAGGGACAACACAAATTATGTCATGATTTGCAAGTTGCCCATGGGGGATTGTCAGTACAGGTGTGAACCATTTTAAAACCAAATTGGTTTATTGGCCAAAATAAATGGGAAGGCCATATATCTGAATTAGGCTCAAAGCTAAAAGACAATTCCCATTGGAATTTTCTCTTTGAAGTGGATAAATTAGTTACTCAGTCTTGCCTATTTTGGTAGGTGATGTGTGCAGTTGTTTGCATACTTTGTTTGTTTGAAACGTCATGTATGCATGATTTTTACTAGTTAATCTGGATTGTTATCAGAATGTTTCCCAGCAGTGAATGGTGGAAGTAGAATTGCACAGTCTACAACACTGTCACCGCTACCCTCAAAATTCTCTCGTCCTACTGATCACACGTTCATGAATGTTTTTTTCTTCACGTAAGCATTTTGACCCCTACCATACACACACATTTGATGGCTCAGAATCTTTTCGTTGAAGATCAGAAATTGTTTTGCATTTACAGCTTGACCCTTCAAAGCCTTTGTCTTTGAACAGTTACTGAAGTCTCTTGTTTTTTGCATTTGCTTTTATGTTCACTACTTTGCACAAAGTAGTCACAAGAATTTATATGCACATATGTGTGGTGGATATATAGTATATAGACAAATAAAACTTATGTATATGTATATACACTAATGTCTGTGCTGTGCTTCCTGTTTGAATGTCCTTAAGGTGCAATTGCATCCATATTTGAAATGAAAGAACATTTAGTTTAGCCATTTAGTTTTCTATAGCAATATTCCCCTGCATTGTTAAGCAATGATAGTCTAAACTTATGACAATGTCTTTTCTTTTACCCATGTGAATTTGGTTAGATCTAGTTGCCCTACTTTTTTCAACACTTTTGTTTTTGTATTGCAAGACAAAGTACAGCAGATTTTTCTTGAAAAAGGTCATTGGGACCATTTTCAAGTTCAAGCCAACTAGAAAACCCACTGAAATGCAATTTATTTACTGTTTTAATAGGAAACTTTCAGCTGTAACACAAATGTGGCTGGTCATGGTAATGGCTGGTGGAAATCTTTCAGACATATAGTACTGTGCAAAGGTTATTACCACCATTAGGTTTGCTTTTTTTGACTTTTTGACAAAGGATTGACCACATAAAACATTGTTTTTGATTATTGGGCCCAGAAACTTCAAACTTGGGTTCGTCACTCCATAATACTCTACCAAATCCTTGTGAGCTCTACCATACGTTAGCCTTTTCACCCTGTTGCCTTCTTCAAAAAATTTATTTTTTTCCAAAAGAGTTTTCTTGACTGCTACCCTTAACAATTCTAGCTGGAAGATTCTGTTCAAGTGTAAGGGGAGGTCACTCCCCACTACCTTCCACTGCAACCTATAAAACAATTTGTTGTTTTTTTCTCTTTTTTAAATTAATGCATACAATTTCTAATTGTATCCACAAAATAATGTTACATTTATTTAGAACCTTTCTAGTACCCATGGTCGCTTTACAGAAGGAGTAAGGAGAGAGGGAAAAAAGTTAGGTCAGTGGCTTAGAGGAGTAGTGCTTGGAGAAAAGCTAGATCAATGGCATAGACTTTGTGGCAATGTGTTTATATAATTTTGATGCCATGGTGCCAAATGATCTAACCCTGGCAGAGACAAGTCTGGATATTGACAACACAACTGAGTGACCTTGATGGACAGTATGGGTGAATGAGTTCGGATAAATACCTAGGAGCCAGGCCATGTGGAGTTTTGAATGTGAGCAAAGGGACTTTAAATTAAACATTAAGTAAAACAGGTAACCAGAGTTCACATGAAATGGGGGTGATATGAGCTGACTTTTTGGAGAGTGTGAGAACTTGCCGCAGCAGAATTGCTAAACAGAATGTTTCTAATCTAATGGTGGTGCAAGACTTTTTTTATTGTGTATTACAGCATCATTAGAAGTCAATCTTATAAACCCCATATTAAATCAATGTAGTCATATTACTGTTCACAAAAATTAGGGGATATTTATTATGGGATCATTTATTTTGAAATAGCCCCTAAATTTTTGTGAGCTGTATATATGGAGTAAAAACAAAGTACAAAGCTTTAAAAAAGAGTCTCCACCATAAAAGTCTGACAGGAACCTCTACCGACCCTGTGTATTAACATGTATTTCATTACATTTAGTACAAAGAAGACCTGTTTTTAAATTGTGGTCGGATTTGTTTAATCTACACTTCAACTGCTATTCACTACATACAGTATATCAGTGTCTATAGTATATATTAAATTATTATATATATACATTTTTAAATTCAGTATTTTATAGAATTTATATACATCATTTCAAATAAATTTGATTATTTAGTTTTAGAATTTATAAAGAATCTATTCTTTATATGGTATTATAGTCTATTCATTATATTTTATTTGTATTTTTCTTAGATATGTTCTCTATTAATTTTAATTTAAATTTTTATAGTCCGCTTCGGTTTATTTAAGCTATTTTTTGTGAGCCGGCGTAACAAGAGTAAACCCACAAAGACACGGGGAGGACATGCAGACTCCACACAGAAAGGACCCAGGCCGCTCCACCCTGGGATTGAACCCAGGACCTTTTTGTTGTGAGGCAGCGGTACTACCTACTGAGCCACCGTGCTGCCACTGGCTATGATTGTAGACAAAAAATCTACATTCAGGTTATTACAGTGAATTGACATAAGAAAAAAATTATGTACTACATGGTTATCACATTTTAAAAGTATTATTATGAAACCATTACTTCATTCAGACACACAAACACTGTGGTTTTCCTGAGTGGACCCTATACACTGCAGTCATCCCAGAGACGGTGCTGTTTTTGATTGGCGCTTTTTGCAAAAGGTTGTCCCTCTTTTTTCTCTTCTCTATTGCCTTCTTTCCTCTACCATGTGGTTCCATTTACCTGGGAGAAAACCCGAGTTGGAGGAGCGAGAATGTCCTAACTAGTGTTCACATTCTGTCCTCTGCGGTTCCAGTTGGAACGACTCAGCAAAAGCTTGTGGAGCAAAGTGATCCCTCTTCTAATTGCACCTCACATTCTTTTTCATCAGCAGCATTAAATGACAGCACACTACCTTTATTTAATCTTTCTGGCAGACTGTAAACTTCTCCGGTCCTGCAGACCAGTAATATTTTATGAAAATAAAAAAGATAGACATGGTAAATTGAAGTCTAAAGCCAAGAGTTTAACAATCACATCTGAGCTCTGTCCCTCTCCCAGAACTAGTCTGAATGATTGAGTGTGTGATAAACTTCTAACACATGTATTTACCCACCAAGTCGAAACTGTGTGAAAAAAGTTGCTAGGGGAGGTCGACAAATCCATAAGCTGTCAGTTTATATTGGTAGTTACAACGTGTTGGTACTGTTCGACTCGCCAGCAATAACCACCATGAATGTATTTGTAAGAAATCATTTATGTAGGTGGCAGTGGTTCCTAAACCACAGACTACAGCAGGATGTAAAGCGAATATATACTTATTTTCCAAACTGCAATTTTTTGCTATCTGCGAGAGGAAATATACGTCCTTTTCCTGAGTGTCTTTCCATCTACCGCCCATTCATCTCGCTTCCCTCTTGGTCCATATCTCACGTCACTGCTCAGTGTTTGGAGCTTGGGCAGGTGCCCCTCCTCTGAGCGGCCTATTCAGGAAAGGCTCCCGCTGGGCAGACGAGACTAGGACGAAGCTTGGCCCAAGCCCCTGCTGAGACAGTATAAGAGGCTCCGTTCTCTAAGGCACACACATGCAAACATACTGAAATCCTATTTTCCCCATCTGTTTTCCCCCTTTCAATCTCTGTCTTTCCTTCTGTCACTACACACAGTGGTGCTTGAAAGTTTGTGAACCCATTCGAATTTCTCTATTATAAATATGACCCAAACATTTCCAGACATTCACAAAGTTCTGAAGGTAAATAAAATGTGCAGCAATAACTGCAACTAAGCATTTACAGTAATTGTTAATCAATCCTGCACATCAGCTTGGAGGAGTTTGGGCAATTCTTCTGTACAGAATGGCTTCAGCTCTGGGATGTCGGTGGGTGTCCTCACAAACCACAGCTTCAGATCCGTCCATGACACTTCTAATAGATTAAAGGCTTTGGAATTAACTGTTCCTAAACATTACATTTACGCTTCTATAACCTTTCCTACTGGAATAACTTGTGTGCTTAGGGTTGTTGTCTTGCTGTATGACCCATTTTCTCTTGAGATTTAGTTCAGGGGCAGATGTCCTGACATTGTGCTTTTAGAATTTTAAAATGGTTTAATTCGGGAGGTTTTTGTTCCACTAATGATAGCCGGCAAGCTTACATGCAGCATATTTCAGTCTATTGGACTGAAAAAACTATTTTTACCTTTACATTATTTCCTAATCAAAAATGTCAAATACTTTACCATTTACCAGATATGTAATTCTGGATAATTTCCCTTATTAAATCAATGTAGCAAGTATATTATTTGTCTCTCATTTGTTTACGTTTATACTACTTGTCTACTTGTGTCAATAAAGATAATAATCAGAGACGAATTTGAGGTGTTACCTGATTTGTAAAATAATATTTATATGTATCATTCCTTCTCCCTGCAAGAAATATTTACCATTTTAGTGCCGAGTACTGCCTTTAAGTCTTATTCATACGAAATCTCTTTTTTCTTCTCTGTAATCTTGCTGAGAGAGGACAAAATATACCCAATATCAACCTGTGAACATGCAGAAACCAGACAATCAAGTGTCTCTCTGTGGATCCCTGGGCTCCAGGAGTAGAAAAAAACAACCGTGGGCTACTGCATCACTGCTCCTTCACACCTCGGTGTCAGCCGCCCCGATCAGACAAGGGCCTGGACCGATCTGTTTGGAGGTCATAGGTTACGTAAATGTACATCAGCTCTTCTGTTCTCACCTTGGTTCTGACCAGAAGATCTGCAAAAATGCCATGTCCATACTGCTTCCTTGTTTTCACTTTGTTTGCTCTCTTCCTTCTGCCTGTCTGTCAGCTTTCTTTGCTTTTACTTTATGCTTGCTTGAAAGACAAACCACACAAAACCAGACATGAGATTTCACTTTCGCTGGCATTCAGGCATGAGTAACACTTATAAGCAGAATTGAGGAGCGCAAATAAGCCTTTGATCACCTACCAACCAGCAAGAATTCTGGCTGTCACAGACTTGTTAGTTTTACTCTCTCATTTAGCTCCCCTATTCTGCACTCATTACTTGTATTAATTCCACCGGTCTGGACTCATTACCTGTATAAAAGACACCTGTGGGGTAAGGATGATTTTGAGAAAGGTCAGGAATCAGCGGGAGAACCTGGTCAATAATCTGAAGAGAGCTGCGACCACAGTCTTAAAGATGACCGTTAGTTACACACTATTTCGTCATGGATTAAAATCCTGCAAAGGCATGCAAAGTCCCCCTCCTGAAACCAGCAAATGCCCAGGCCTTTACATTTGAAGTTTGCCAATGGCCACCTGGATGATCCAGAGGAGGCACAGGAGAAGGTCAAGTGAACAGAGACTAAAATACAGCTTTTTGGTATGAACTCTATGAAACACTGGCCATGTTTGGAGGAAGCAAATGAATACAATACGTGCTTTTCTGCAACGGGGACAGGACAACTGGACCTTATTGGGGAATATGGATGAGGTCATACATCACAAAATTTTGGCCAACAACCTCCTTCCCTCAGTATGAGTATTGAAGATGGGTCGTGGCTGGGTCGTCCAGCATGACAATAACCCGAAACATACAGCCAGGGAAACTGAGTTGTGGCTCCGTAAGAAGCATTTCAAGGTCCTGAAGTGGCCTAGCCAATTGGCCTTGTTAGGTTCAGGGTTGGATAGTTAATGAAGAGATGTGTAATTGTTAGCAGGTCTTGGCATTGTGAGAACCACAGCTGGTCGTTTCCTGAAACAAGCTATCCACGTGTAAGTCCAGTCTGTTTAATGTGGCATTTTGTGCACATTGTTTGATTGAATCCATCACTTGAGGGGCGGTTTTGATTTTGTATTCTAGGTTCTATTTCACATAGTTTGCTGGTCTGTTATTTGTCCTGGGATGCCATATGAACAGAATGTTTACACTATAATGATGCACACAGTCACATTTGTTGGCTGCTGTATGAACATGCAGAGCAACCACTGGACATAATGTATCTGGTAAGATGGCTGGCTGTGACATTATGGATCCACAATCATGCTTTAATCAACATCTTATGTTGGTTAAAGGAATCACGTGGCTTCCTAAAAATATACTCCAGTGCAAAAACAAGTAATCCTGGGTGTTTAAGATGTTAGTAACTTTAGGCTTCTATAACTACCTGCAGATTAAGCACATGTTGATGACTGAGGAACAAAAAAGAATGATTGCATTGGGGTGCATCGAAGACTATAGTGTGAAGGAAGTAGACAAATTTGTATGTTTACCAAATTGCACGGTCATATGGGTCTACCGGCAGTGGCAAAAAAATCTATATATACCCACCCAAATGAAGAAAGGTAAATAATAAGTCATCATACCACATAAGTTTCTTTACTAAGAGCTCCAGGTTCTGTCTCTTTGCCCTCTCCAATTCCAAATATAAATCAGGGGATACTGTAAAATAAAAGATTCAAAATTGAGCATATAACGTGAGCTATAACGTATCAGACCATTTCCTGGAAATATAAATTTTGTGACTAATACACATTCAGGTTGAGAACCAAGTACTGTGTTTTGTCTCTTCAGAGCAGTGTTGCACCATATCACCTGGAAATCTCAATCGCCTATGTTAAGATTATAACCGACATGCTGTTCATAACTGATAGTCGCTTACCATATTAGTGACGTTGTGGTTATAACTGTAATTTATTTACTTGAATCTTCCTCTGACAGATCTCAAAACCTGTGTTGTGATGTGGGCTTGAACACCACTGCTAATAATTGGTAGACAACTCCATCAAATCTGATAACAACTGCATTGTCCAGTCCTATATCATAGTCAGTTTCTCCCATCATGGTAATGGAAGGTAATGAATTAAAACACTCTGAAGAACATCGCTCTACTCATGACACTTAATAAGGCCTTTGTTGATGTTGGTACATACACTTGTCGCTCTTTTTTTCACTTAAATAAATAGGACATTTACTCCAAGCTTTCACAGTAATAAGAGTTCTTCAAAACATGTAACATGTTTCATTTATGAATGCTGTGTAGTTTTTTCATGATTATATCATCATCATCATTATCATCATCCCCTGGGCGTGCATTATTTTGTACATGTGGTTCAAAAGAGTTTTGCAGGACGATGAATCACAGTGAGAGGTTTTTGTGACCCTTTTGCCTTATAGTAGTACTCCACCCCACTGAGATACATATATATGAGCGGCACAATAAACAGATCAGGCCAGACTTTTTTATTGCATGTTTCTCGGATCCGCCGATGATCAAATTTGAAGAATACGAAAAAAATAATTTTGTGGATCCACCGCAGTACCAATGGTGGAGAGCCAACGGTTTTCTTCTGTTCATTTAATTTTTTTCCAGATTCACTTTAATTTAATTGTAGGTTAAATTAATTTTATTTATATATATATTTTTTTATTATTTCTTCCTCGTTCTTTGTATTGATTCCACATAGTCCTGGAGAAATTAAAAAGTGCTGAAAAATAAATATTTATTTTAATTTTTTTTCCTCCCTCAGTAGTTTCTTAAGGAGGAACAAGCAATTAAAAAAGTCTGGCCTTAGATAAAAGCGATTTATTTCCTTTTGGTTCATCATTTCAGCAGTAGATGATATTCATGATCAGTAGTAATCGTGAGACTTGGTGTTCTGAGGTCACCATTTTAGGACAGTAAACCACGTTAAGCGTTCTTCTTCTGGCTTTAAATGGGACCAGAAAAGCTTCATGTGAGGCTTTGTGAAAACCAAACGTCTCATGGCATAACAGAACCTCTTTTTTGCTTTTTTTCACTGTTTGTGCGCACAGTGTATGTCCTGTGGCGCTTAATGTCCAAGCATGTTGCTTTCTGTTTGTTTTTAGGAGCTCGCCAAAGCGAAGGCGCCCTCCCCTGAGCCCGTCCCTGCCTCCACCGCCCCACGCTATCAGGTAACCCTGAATTATAACCGAACCTCCGGTAACTCTGATCTGGGGATTTACCTTTTGGTGAATTTGAGTTTTCTTATAAAACTCTGCTCACACTAAGCTGTGAGGATAAGTCGTTATAAAGCAGTTTTTATCTGCTAGTAACCACACACAGTTTCCTACCGCAATAGATTAGCATTAAGGCATAGTATATGTAGTATAAATAGTAATATAAAATAAATACACTGCTCACAAAAATGAGTTTATATTTCAAAATGAATATGAAGAGAATCCCATAAGAACTGCTGGATAATCTGATCCTGTCTGATGCTCCATCACTGTCGGTGTGTTTTGACACTCTTGGGTGATCATACACCCTCCTGAACAGTCAATGTGGGGGCACTCTGGTCCAGTTTAACACTCTTCTGTTCACCCCCATAAATATATCACTTATTAATCAACCACCATAATTAAGTTTACATCTCATATGTGACTTTTAATTTTCAACTTTTCTGATGATCTTTAATAAAAATAAAATCAAATGCTTCTTTTTTTTAATCACTTCATATTCATTTTGATATATTCCCTCGTTTTTATGAGTGGTGTAACTTGTTTATTGTAGTACAGTCGATTCCGGTTAATTGGACCACCGGTTAATGGGACCAGCCACTTATTAGGACCAAAT
>JAUZSU010127898.1:0-11862 GCA_034780255.1 Parotocinclus maculicauda | reverse complement strand
ACTATATGCATAATATGTACCCCATGCATATATGTACTATATGCATAATATGTACCCCATGCATATATGTACTATATGCATAATATGTACCCCATGCATATATGTACTATATTATGGGGCGTACGGTTCAGAAAATAGTTTAATTTAGAATCCTAGCTTTGGGAGTTAGGGGTGGGAGTTAAAATCTCTCTTTTCTGGCACTAGGAGGGATTTTAACCTTCAATTTCCGGATTACAAGACCGGCGCTTTGGGTATTAAGCTACTAGGGCAGTGTCAGTCTATTAGTTTGTTCTCTAATCAGCCTGCCAGGGGGTTTAAAATGAGGAATAGGGAGAAGTAGAGGACTGAGGCAATTTGACCAATAATAATAAATGGGTGTTCAACTGGTATGCCTCCGATTCATGTTAGGATTATCACGTCTGCTACTAGAATTCAGAACAGGGTTTGTGACAGTGGGCGGAATGTGAGTCCTTGTTGCTTGGATGTGTGCAGTAGCGGGACTAGTATAAGTACCAGGATGGAGAATAGCAATGCTAGAACACCTCCGAGTTTATTTGGGATGGATCGTAGGATGGCGTAGGCAAATAGGAAGTACCATTCTGGTTTGATGTGTGGTGGGGTAACTAGGGGGTTTGCTGGGGTGAAGTTTTCTGGGTCTCCTAGTAGATTGGGCGAGAATAAGGCCAGGGAGGCTAGCAGTGTAAGCAGGGTGATGAATCCTAGGAGGTCTTTATATGAAAAGTATGGGTGAAAGGGGATTTTGTCTGAGTCCGAGTTTAGTCCAATTGGGTTATTAGATCCTGTTTCGTGCAGGAATAGGGCATGAAGAATTGTTGCTGCTACGACTGCAAATGGGAGGAGAAAGTGGAAGGCAAAGAATCGTGTGAGGGTTGCATTATCTACAGAGAAGCCCCCTCAAATTCATTGAACTAGATTATCCCCAATATATGGGACGGCTGATAGGAGATTGGTAATAACGGTTGCCCCTCAGAAGGACATTTGTCCTCATGGCAGGACATAGCCAACGAAGGCTGTTATCATTACTAGTAGAAATAGAATTACTCCGATGTTTCATGTTTCTTTATACATGTAAGAGCCATAGTACAGTCCGCGCCCAATGTGGGAGTAGAGGCAAATAAAGAAGAATGAGGCTCCGTTGGCATGTAAATTTCGAATGATTCAGCCATAGTTCACGTCCCGGCAAATGTGAACAACGGATGAGAAGGCGGTGGAGATGTCAGAGGTGTAATGCATGGCTAAAAATAGTCCGGTTAGAATTTGTACTATCAGACATAGAAGGAGGAGTGAGCCAAAGTTTCATCATGCGGAAATGTTGGAGGGGGCGGGGAGATCAATTAAAGCGTCGTTGACGATTTTAAATAGGGGGTGGGATTTTCGGATGGCCATTAGGGTTCTTGTAGTTGAAGTACAACGTTGGGTTTTCAAGCCATTAGTCTCGGTTAGAGTCCGGGCAAGAATTATGTCTTACGTTCTTAGTCTGTTTTTATTGAGCTTAGTTGTAGGGTTAGTCGGGGTGGCTTCTAACCCTGCGCCTTATTTTGCTGCCTTGGGGTTGGTTGTTGCGGCGGGGGTGGGTTGTGGGGTGTTGGTGGGGCATGGGGGTTCGTTGTTGTCATTATTATTGTTTTTGATCTACCTTGGGGGGATGTTGGTGGTTTTTGCCTATTCAGCGGCTTTGGCGGCTGATCCATTTCCGGATACTTGGGGGGTGCGGTCAGTTAAGGGGTATGTTTTGGTGTATTTGTTGGGGGTGGGGGTGGCCGCGTGATGGTTTTGAGGGGGTTGGTATGGTGGGTATTGGGTGGTCGTTGATGAGTATAAAGAGTTTTTTATGTTACGAGGGGATACGAGTGGGGTTGCTTTAATATACTCGTACGGGGGTGGAATGTTGGTGGTGTGTGCTTGAGTATTGTTGTTGAGCTTATTTGTGGTGTTGGAGTTGACTCGGGGCTTGAATCGCGGGGCGCTTCGTGCAGTTTAGGTTGAAGAGAGTAGGGTAATAACTAGGGCGGAGGTTAGGAGGTAGATAGTTAAATAAATTTTAATGATATTATTGTTTCAGGTGTCAAATTTTGATGCGAGGGTGTGTTGTAGGGTGGCGGTTCCTTTTGGTCCTAGCTCTAGTCATTGTAGGTCGAATTTAGTGGCTTGTTTGCCTAGGGTGAGGCTTAGCTTTGGGGTTAGCCGGTGAATAATTGAGGTGAAGTATCCTAGCATGTTGGATGAGTTGTGTAGTGATAGGGTTGGGGTGATTTTAATTTGTGTTGAGGCTGTGGCTGATAGGGCTATGGCAATAACTAGTCCTGTGATGGTTACTGCTAGGGCGGCCAGTTTCAGAGAGGGGGGTATTGTTATGATGGGGGTTTTTGTTGGGAGAAAGTTAGATGTGATGATCAGCCCCGCTACGATGCTCCCTCAGGCTAGCCGTTTGATTGGATTAATTACTGTGGGGTTGTTTTCGTTGATGGGGGAGAGGGCTGGGAATCGTGGGGTGCCCATGGTCACATAGTAGATGACTCGGAAGCTATACACTGCAGTGAAGGAGGTGGCTATTAGGGTTAGGGCAAGGGCTCAGGCGTTTAGGTGTGAGGTATTAAGGGCCTCGATGATGGCATCTTTTGAGAAGAATCCGGTTAGGAATGGGGTGCCGGTTAGTGCCAAGCTGCCGATGGTCAAGCAGGTTGATGTAAATGGAAGAAGTTTGTGTAGTCCTCCTATTTTTCGGATGTCTTGTTCATCGTTGAGGCTGTGGATAATGGACCCGGAGCATAGGAATAGTATTGCCTTGAAGAAGGCATGCGTGCAGATGTGTAGAAATGCTAGTTGTGGCTGGTTGAGTCCAATAGTGACTATTATTAGGCCTAGCTGGCTTGATGTTGAGAATGCTACAATTTTTTTGATGTCATTTTGGGTCAGGGCACAGGCAGCAGTAAATAGAGTAGTTAGGGCCCCTAGGCATAGACAAATGGTTAGGGCTAGTTGGTTGTTTTCTATCAGTGGGTGGAGTCGGATTAGTAGGAAAATCCCGGCTACGACCATGGTGCTTGAGTGCAGTAGGGCAGATACTGGGGTTGGCCCTTCTATTGCGGACGGTAGTCAGGGGTGTAGCCCAAATTGGGCGGACTTTCCTGTGGCTGCGATGATTAGTCCAATGAGGGGGAGGGTCAAGTCAAAGTTTTTTGAGGATATAAAAATTTGTGTTATTTCTCAGGAGTTAAGGTTTATAGCGATTCAGGCGGTGGCTATAATTAGACCAATATCTCCGATTCGGTTATATAGTACGGCCTGTAGGGCTGCAGTATTGGCGTCAGCCCGTCCATGTCATCAGCCAATTAGTAGAAATGATATAATACCAACGCCCTCTCACCCAATAAATAGTTGGAATAGGTTGTTGGCTGTAACCAGAATAATCATGGCCACTAAGAATAGGAGGAGGTATTTGAAGAATCGATTTATGTTTGGGTCGGCGTGTATGTATCATAGGGCGAATTCTAAGATTGATCAGGTGACGTATAGGGCGATTGGTGTGAAGATGACTGAGTAGTGATCAAATTTGAAGCTGATGTTGATGTCGAAGGTTGTAATGTTTATTCAGTGAATGTTAGTGATTATGCTTTCTGTCCCCTGGTCTAGGAATATAATTAGTGGGACAAGACTAATTAGGAATGCGGTGGCTACGGCTGTTTTGACGTGCGTAGAGGCTCAGTTTTGTTTTATTGGCTCAGGTCGTAGTGACATAAGTAGTGGGTAAATTAGGGTGGCTAGTGTGAGTATGAGGGTAGAAGATATTGTTAGGCTTGTCATAGCTGCTACTTGGACTTGCACCAAGAGTTTTTGGTTCCTAAGACCAACGGATGAGCTGTTATCCTTTAGAAGCCTGAGTGAGCCACGGAGTTTAACCGTGGGGATAAGGATTAGCAGTCTTTATTGCTTCTGGCCTCTCTCGGTGGATAAAAGGATTTTAACCTTTATTTTTAGAACCACAATCTAATGTTTTGGTTGAAACTATATCTACAATATCACCAGCCTCATATGAGTTCTGGTTTTGTGATTAGGAGGAGGATGGGAAGCAGGTGTAGGGTTATTAGAAGGTGCTCTCGGGTGTGAAATGGTTGGAGGTTAATAATGTGGGTAGGAAGTGGACCTCGTTGTGTTATCAAGAAGAGGTAGAGGGAGTAGGCTGCTGTGATGAGTGTACCCGCCCCTGTTAGGGCCAGGGTTAGTGGGGATCAGTTGAATATTGCTGTAATAATAATGATTTCTCCTATTAGATTCGGTAGTGGGGGGAGGGCTAGGTTTGCTAGGTTGGCAATAAATCATCAGGTGGCGGTCAGTGGGAAGATTATTTGTATGCCTCGGGCTAGAACTATGGTTCGGCTGTGGGTTCGCTCATAGGTTGTGTTGGCCAGACAGAAAAGGGCTGAGGATACTAGTCCGTGGGCAATTATTAGAATTACTGCCCCAGTGAAGCCTCAGGGGGTTTGGATGAGGATCCCGCCTGCCACTAGACCTATGTGGCTGACTGAGGAGTAGGCGATGAGGGATTTTAAGTCAGTTTGTCGCAGGCAGATGGAGCCTGTTATAATGATGCCTCAAAGGGCAAGGATAACAAATGGGTATGCTAGTTCTTTAGAGAGGGGGTCTAGTATAATTATTATTCGCATTATGCCATACCCCCCTAGTTTTAGTAGAATGGCGGCTAGGACTATTGAGCCTGCGACTGGAGCTTCTACGTGGGCTTTTGGGAGCCAGAGGTGCACACCATAGAGGGGTATCTTGACCAGGAAAGCAATTAGGCAGCCCGCTCATCAGATTTTGTCTCCTCAAGTGTGCAGGGTTAGGGGTTGGGCGTATTGAATAATTGGCATGGATAAGGTTCCTGTGCTTTTGTAAAGTAATAGGAGGGCCACCAATAGGGGTAATGACCCTGCCAGTGTGTAGAACAGGAAATAGGTGCCCGCGTTTAGACGTTCTGTTTGGTTTCCCCAGCGTGTAATAATAATTAGTGTTGGAATTAGGGTTGCTTCGAATATAATGTAGAATATAATGATTTCTGTGGCCCCAAATGCTATGATTAAAAAGGTTTGTAGGGAGATGAGTAGTGTAATATATGTTCGTTGGCGAATTACGGGTTCTGGGCTGATGTGGTTTTGGCTGGCAAGGATCATGAGTGGTAGTAGTCAGCATGTCAAGACTAGGAGAGGAGTTGATAGCGGGTCTGTTCCTATATAGAGATTAGAGGCAGACCATCCTGTTTCTGAGTCTCATTTTAGTCAGAGTAGGCTAGTTGTGGCGATGAGTAGGCTTTGAGCAGTGGTAGTGGGTCATAATCATTTTGTGGGGGCTAGTCAGGTTGTTGGAAAGAGCATAATTGTTGGAATTAGGATTTTTAGCATTGTAGAAGATTTAGGGCTTTTAGGCGGTCTGTCCCGTGGGTGCGGGCTGTGGCGACTAGTAGGGCGAGTCCGGCGCTAGCTTCGCAGGCTGAGAATGCTAGGAGGAGCATGGGGGCTGCGGAGAAGGCTGTTGACTCGAGTTGCAGGGCTCATAGGGCCAGGGCAATGAATAGAGATAGCATTATGCCCTCTAAACATAGGAGGGCTGATAGGAGGTGGGTGCGGTGGAAGGCTAGGCCCATCAGTCCTAGAATAAATGCTGAGGAAAAGCTGAAGTGTACTGGTGTCATAAGGGGGTCGTGGATTTTAACCACGATTTTCTGAGCCGAAATCAGAGGTCTTATTTTGGACTAACTCCCTATTCGGCTCATTCGAGGCCTCCTTGAAGTCATTCATAGATTAGGCCTAGGGTGAGGAGGATGAGAATAGCTGCAGCTAGGAGAAAGGTGTCTATGGGGTCTGGTAGTTGGTTACCTCAGGGGAGGGGTAGTAGTAGGGCAATTTCTAAGTCAAAAAGTAGGAACAGGATAGCGACTAGGAAGAATCGTAGGGAGAATGGCAGGCGGGCAGAGCCCAGGGGGTCGAATCCGCATTCATAGGGGGATAATTTTTCTGCGTCAGGGGCCATTTGTGGTAGTCAGAAGGATACGAGGGCTAGAATTATAGAGAGGGCGGCAGTGATTAGAAGGATAGTTATAACTAAATTCATTATCTTTCCTTGGGGTTTAACCAAGACTGGGTGATTGGAAGTCACTCGTACTAACGTTAATACTAGAAAGATATGAGCCTCATCAATAGATGGAGACGTAAAGGAAAAGTCATACTACGTCTACAAAGTGTCAGTATCAGGCGGCAGCCTCGAATCCAAAGTGGTGGTTGGATGTGAAGTGGTACTGGATTTGCCGAAGAAGGCAGATGGCTAGAAATGTGGAACCAATAATTACGTGGAGTCCGTGGAAGCCTGTGGCTACAAAGAATGTTGATCCATACACTCCGTCGGCGATTGTGAAAGGGGCTTCGTAGTATTCTATGGCTTGGAGGGCAGTAAAATAGAACCCTAGCAGAATTGTTAGAGTAAGGGATTGGATTGCTTGTTTGCGCTCCCCCTCTATGAGGCTGTGGTGGGCCCAGGTGACTGTTACCCCTGAAGCTAGGAGGACGGCCGTGTTGAGGAGTGGCACTTCAAATGGGTCTAGTGGGGTGATTCCTGTCGGGGGTCAGCACCCCCCAAGTTCAGGTGTGGGGGCGAGGCTGGAGTGGTAGAAGGCTCAGAAAAAGCCTAGAAAGAAGAATACTTCTGATGTGATAAATAAGATTATTCCGTAGCGCAGGCCTTTTTGAACGGGGGGTGTGTGGTGTCCTTGGAAAGTGCCTTCTCGGATAATGTCTCGTCATCACTGATACATTGTTAACAGCAATAAGATTAGGCCTAGGGATATTAGGGTTGTTGAGTGAAAGTGAAATCAGATTGCAAGACCTGATGTTATTAAAAGAGCAGCTACTGCACCTGTTAGGGGTCATGGGCTCGGGTCTACCATGTGGTATGCGTGTGCTTGGTGGGCCATTAGACGTTTTCTTGTAAATACAGGCTTAGCAGGAGTACGAATACGTATGCTTGAATTATGGCTACTGCTACTTCTAGAACAGTCAGCAGGGCTAATAGGATGGCGGTGAAAATTGCAACTGATGTCATTATTGGAAGGAGTACAAATGTTGCAGTGGAGATAAGTTGAATAAGTAGGTGGCCTGCAGTTAGGTTGGCTGTTAGTCGGACTCCCAGGGCGAGGGGTCGAATAAATAGGCTAATGGTTTCGATAACAATTAGGATAGGAATTAGGAGCGCTGGTGTTCCTTCTGGTAGGAGGTGGCCCAGGGCCGCCGTAGGCTGGTTTCGTAGGCCGATAATTACTGTGGCTAGCCAGAGTGGTACAGCAAGGCCTATATTGAGGGACAGTTGTGTTGTCGGTGTAAATGTGTATGGCAGTAGCCCAAGCATGTTGAGCGATAAAATAAAAACCATTAAGGATGTTAGGATTAGGGCTCATTTATGTCCCCCTGGGTTGAGGGGGGTGAGTAGTTGGTGCGTGAAGGACTTGATGAATCAGTTTTGTAGAGTGACTAGTCGGTTGTCTTGTCATCGTTTCGACGGGGACGGAAAAAGGATTCAAGGTAGTGTAAGGGCAATAGCAATTAGGGGGATGCCTAGGAATGTGGGGCTTATAAATTGGTCAAATAGGTTTAGTGCCATGGTCAATTTCAGGTGTCTGATTTAAGTTTTTGTGAGCTAGTGGATGTGGGCTCGTTTGTGAAAGTGTGGCTGAGGACTTTGCTTGGAATTAATGCAAGGAACACTAGTCAGGAAAATACTAGAATTGCGAATCATGGGGCTGGATTTAGTTGGGGCATTTCATTAGGGGTGGTTGGGAGTCACCAATCTTTAGCTTAAAAGGCTAACGCTAACCCCAGTTTAGCTTCCTAGTGAGGCGTCTTCAAGTATGATGGAGGATCAGTTTTCAAAGTGTTCTAGCGGGACGGCTTCCACTACGATGGGCATAAAGCTGTGGTTGGCCCCGCAGATTTCAGAACATTGTCCATAGAACACCCCTGGGCGGGAGGCGATAAAGGCTGTTTGATTTAGGCGACCTGGGACTGCATCCATTTTGACTCCGAGGGCTGGGACTGCTCATGAGTGTAAGACGTCTTCGGCCGAGACTAGTACGCGAACCGGGGACTCTATTGGGACAACTATTCGGTGGTCAGTTTCAAGTAGGCGGAATTGGCCTGGGGTAAGGTCTTGGGTGGGCACTATGTACGAGTCAAAGGCTAGGTCTTCGTAGTCTGTGTATTCGTAGCTTCAGTATCATTGGTGGCCCATGGCTTTTACGGTCAGGTGGGGGTCATTTACTTCATCTATTAGGTATAAAATCCGAAGGGATGGGAGGGCAATAAGAATAAGAATTGCTGCTGGTAAAATAGTCCATACAATTTCAATTTCTTGAGAGTCAAGAATGTATTTATTAGTCAGTTTAGTAGAGACTATGAGAAGAATAATATATAAGACCAGGGTGCTAATTAGTAGAACAATCATTAAGGCATGGTCGTGGAAGTGTAGAAGCTCTTCTATTACAGGCGAGGCCGCGTCTTGGAATCCTAGTTGTGAGGGATGTGCCATTGAGCTGATTAGCTTAAGGTGCGCAGGGTTTTAACCAGCAATTCTGCCTTGACAAAGCAGTGTAATGTTCCGTTTTACTAGCACCTTATAGAAGAAAGTGACAGAGTGGTTATGTGGCTGGCTTGAAACTAGTTTATGGGGGTTCGATTCCTTCCTTTCTCGTTAGTTGGTTCGGATTTGAACAAATGCTGGTTCTTCAAATGTGTGATAGGGCGGAGGGCATCCGTGAAGTCATTCTGAGTTTGTTGGGGTTAGTTCTACTGCTAGTACTTCTCGTTTGGCAGTAAATGCTTCTCATAAAATAAACAAGAACATAATGACAGCGACCAGGGAGACCAGGGAGCCGATTGAAGAGACAGTGTTTCATAGGGTGTAGGCATCTGGGTAGTCGGAGTACCGACGTGGCATTCCGGCTAGGCCCAGGAAGTGTTGAGGGAAGAATGTGAGATTTACTCCGATGAATATTACTCCGAAGTGGATTTTTGTTCAGGTGCTGTGGAGGGTGTATCCTGAAAATAGGGGGAATCAGTGTACAAATGCTCCTATAATGGCGAAGACGGCCCCCATGGATAAGACGTAGTGGAAGTGGGCAACTACATAGTAGGTGTCGTGAAGGACGATGTCGATGGATGAGTTGGCTAGAACAATCCCGGTCAGCCCTCCTACTGTAAAGAGGAAAATGAACCCTAGGGCCCATAGTAGGGGCGTTTCTCATTTAATAGACCCTCCGTGCAGTGTGGCTAGTCAGCTAAATACTTTCACTCCTGTTGGGATGGCGATAATTATTGTTGCGGATGTAAAGTATGCACGAGTGTCCACGTCTATGCCGACTGTGAATATGTGGTGGGCTCAGACAATAAACCCTAGTAGGCCGATTGCTATTATGGCCCACACCATTCCTATGTACCCAAATGGCTCTTTTTTGCCAGCATAATAGGCTACGATGTGTGAGATTATGCCGAATCCAGGTAGAATGAGAATATATACTTCTGGGTGCCCAAAGAATCAGAATAGGTGCTGGTAGAGAATTGGGTCTCCACCCCCCGCAGGGTCAAAGAATGTAGTGTTCAAGTTTCGGTCCGTTAGCAGTATTGTGATGCCGGCAGCTAGTACTGGCAGGGAGAGGAGAAGTAGGACGGCCGTAATGAGTACTGCCCAGACGAACAGGGGAGTTTGGTATTGGGAGATGGCTGGGGGTTTTATGTTAATGATTGTAGTGATGAAGTTAATTGCTCCCAGGATGGAGGATACACCGGCCAAGTGAAGTGAGAAGATAGTAAGGTCCACGGAGGCTCCTGCGTGGGCCAGGTTTCCGGCGAGGGGGGGATAAACGGTTCAGCCTGTTCCCGCCCCTGCTTCAACCCCTGAGGAGGCTAGTAGAAGGAGGAATGATGGGGGGAGTAGCCAGAAGCTTATGTTGTTCATTCGGGGAAATGCCATGTCCGGCGCCCCAATCATGAGGGGGATTAGCCAGTTTCCAAACCCCCCGATTATAATTGGCATTACTATAAAGAAGATTATTACGAAGGCGTGTGCAGTAACGATGACATTATAAATCTGGTCATCACCCAGCAGGGAGCCCGGTTGGCTCAGCTCAGCCCGAATTAGGAGGCTCAGGGCTGTGCCGACTATTCCGGCTCAGGCACCAAATACCAAGTAAAGGGTGCCAATATCTTTGTGGTTAGTAGAGAAGAATCAGCGTGTGATAGTCACAGGTAGGATGGCCGAGGATTAGGCGGTGGATTGTAGCTCCATGGACAGAGGTTCAAGTCCTCTTCCTATCAAGCCCTGGGGTGTACAGCACGTCAGATTGCAAATCTGAAGGAGCGGGCTAACTGCCTGCCGGGGCTTTCCCCGCCTCTTTCTGAGCGGCGGGGAAAGGTAGATGAATGCTCGCTGGTTTGGGCGCTTAGCTGTTAACTAAGAGTTTGTAGGATCGAGGCCTTCTCATCTAGAAAGGCTTTAGCTTAATTAAAGTGTCTGGGTTGCATTCAGAAGATGTGGGATAGAGTCCTGCAAGTCTTATTCAGGGGCTAGGAGATTTTCACTCCTGCTTAAAGCTTTGAAGGCTTTTGGTCTGGTGCTATCCTAAGCCCCTAGTATGTTAGTGCTTGGATGGCTGGTGTTAGGGGGAGTAGTATGAGGGCCAAGGTTGTAAAGATTGATAGGGGCAGGGTTATTTGGGTGTTTGTTAGGCGTCATGGGGTTGTGGAGTTGTTTGTGTTTGGGGCAATTGTTAGGGTTATGGCGTAGCATAGTCGTAGGTAAAAGTATAAGCTTAGTAGTGCGCTGAGTGCTAGAATAGTGGCGGTGAGGGGAAGTTCTTGTTTTGTCAGTTCTTGAAGAATTAGTCATTTTGGCATGAAGCCTGTAAGCGGTGGTAGTCCGCCTAGGGATAGAAGGGTTAGGGCAGCGGTTGTTGTGATGATTGGGGTTTTAGACCAGGTGAGTGCTAGTGTGTTTATTTTTGTGGTTATTAGTAACTTGAATGTTAGGAATACTGCGGATGTCATGATGATATAGATGCCTAGGGTTAGGGCGGTTAGCTGGGGCATAAATTGGATTACTACAATTATTCAGCCTAAGTGGGCGATTGAAGAGTAGGCTAGTATTTTTCGTAGCTGTGTTTGGTTTAGCCCCCCTCAGCCTCCGATTAAGGTGGATAGTACGGCTAGGGTGGTGAGTAGTGTTGGGTGCATGGTTGGGGCGATTTGGATCAGTAGAGCGAATGGTGCTAGTTTTTGTCATGTTGACATGATTAGTCCTGTAGTTAGGTCTAGGCCTTGAAGGACTGGGGGTATTCAGAAGTGTATTGGTGCTAGGCCTACCTTTAGGGCGAGGGCCGTTGTGATTATTATTGTGGCAGCTGGGTGGGACATGTGGGTGATGTCTCATTGTCCTGTAATTCATGCATTCGTTATGCTTGCGAATAAGATGGTGGCTGCTGCAGTTGCTTGGGCTAAGAAGTATTTGGTGGCGGCTTCTACTGCTCGTGGGTGGTGGTGTTGGGTTATGAGGGGCAGGATGGCTAGGGTGTTGATTTCCAATCCCATTCAGGCTAGGAGTCAGTGGGAGCTGGCAAATGTTAGTGTAGTGCCTAGGCCAAGGCTTGATAGGAAAATGGTTAGGACATAGGGGTTCATTAGTAAGAGAAGGGGTTTAACCTACATTTTTGGGGTATGGGCCCAAAAGCTTGTTTAGCTGATCTTACTGGAAAGTGGTGTAATGGGAACACTTGGAGTTTTGATCTCTAGGCTATGGGTTCGAGTCCCT
>JAUZSU010127887.1:0-17168 GCA_034780255.1 Parotocinclus maculicauda | reverse complement strand
TATAATAAGCATTTAAATGTATGAGTCTATGAGAAGATGATGCATCTTAGGCATGGCTGATGCTTCCGTCTGATAGGAGAGGAAGCATCTTCGGCATGGCTGATCGTTCCGTCTGATATCATCTCTCGTAGCAGATATCATCTCTCGTAGCAGTACATGACATGTTGAAGTAGAGCATAATCCCCTCCTTTCGGAAACTGAATTGTGTAGTGTTCCAACGTTATAACAACCCCAAACACACCTCCAAGACTTGCTAATGATACTGAGGGTAAAGGTGCTGGATTGGCCAAGCATGTCTCCAGACCTAAAAGTGTTTGTGTGCAACAGAGACTGTAATGTAGCTCCTACTTCATGCAGGCAGTTTATGCAAAGTAAACTAATATTCATGAAAGTACATTACATTAAAAACCAATTTAAACAAAACATCCAAGTATTACATAAATTATATTTTAGGGCAGTAAAAATACACATAAACCTGTATTAATTCCACCAGCAGTTTAAAGCTTTAACATGCAACGTTAAAATACGCTTTTTATTTGCTCTTATAATTTATATTATTTATTTATAATTGTTATTAAAGCTAACGGACGTTGATTGGACAGTTTATTTGCTTATTTGTGTATGCATGTATAACCGTTTGATTTTTATAGATAGGGCATCAAATTAACATATGTAATTGGGCAACATGTGGTGAGTTAAATGATTTTCTGACATGCTCATGGCATTTTCATGGTAAGGTTGTACTTTTTGTAGCACCTAGTGCTCACTTTATGTTAGGACAGTATTTTCTTAGAACTAAGTTTATATCCTGTTGGCTTACACAAAGAATAAATCAGGTTGGTATGCAGTGTTCATGGCTGGTTGATGATTATGCATTATGCATTTCATACTAATGGGAATGAGCCCCCTCTGACCTAATGCTTTTATGTTTGGACTAACTGTGCAGAACAGAGACAAAGTAATATGGTGATGTGAAATACTTGGCAGACCCCAGCATGCATTGCACCTTCACCGTGAATAGTTCTGTATGTGATGCTTATGATGGTCAGCCTCAGAATTGTTGGCAGCATACCAAATAATGATCTGCAAAATAGAGGAAAGTGATGGTGCTTCAAATGGGGTCTTTGTCCATTCAACTCATGATCACTATTTCTCAGTTATTTAAGAAATGACATTTGGTTCTTTAATGTTGCAGAGTTAGGAAAGTTTTGAACATAATTCAGCAAGATATGGGTTTTATTATACTAAATTATCTAAACGGGGCTCGAGCACCAAGTACATTTGGATAATGACATTGTTTTGTAGTGTTTCGTGTAACCTATCTTTGCCAACGTAAACTTGTCTACTCGTATAATTATTAATAAAATAATCTCTCCATTGTCCAATAGACTCCATTATAACTTTAGTGGTGCTTAGGTCAAGTGACCATGTAAAACTTAAAAAAAAAAATTGTTCTTATTAAATTGCTTGATGCGGATTAATCCTCTTGCTGAAACATTCTACTACAACCCAGAATTAGCTCATACATTTTATTTCTATAATTAATGTATGCTACTGAATGTAACCATGGCAACACCTCATGGGAATCAGATTTAGTTACATTATTGCTTAGTTAAGAGATTTCCCATCGTTTCTAATCAACACACTTGTCTAAAATCTACATAACCATTCTCATTATTTACTAGCATGCATGCAGTTTTCAGATCCAGGCATCTGTGTACGTGTTCCTTCCATTTTCAACAATCTTTGCCTTTGAACTCCGTAATTAACTAGCATTTAGCTGGGGATTCTCTGGAGAGTTTCAGCTCACTGTGACCCTCCATCTCCTGCCTGTTAAGTTTTTATTTAGAGTTCCCACATTTGCACTCTGGTAAGGATGCTAGTTGAGTGGCTGCTATCTCTGTCACAAAACCACAGAGCGTTGTGCTGCTGTTTTTTGTGCTGATGTGGCCTTGTTGGACACCTTTTACACTTTTTGTCGCTTGCTTTGTTTAGTGCAGTCACTGGCTCTGTGGCAATTGTTTTGGTATGAGAAAAAAGTTGGTGAGACTGGGTGATAATAATGATAGTAAACACTTGGCAGACAGTGAGTGGTGCCACACAGTCCATGTTCTTAACCACCACCCACACAGTCACATAGAAATATGTTCTTTAAACACATAGCCAAATAAACAGACTAAGCATCCTGACAGCAGATGAGTGGGAAGTAGAAAAATCCTGTTGGGAGTAGAACTTTGGTTTGTGTTCTTTTGGGTGTAATGGCAGAGCTGAAGCAGCCATGCACTCAATAGGGGATACAATAATTCAAGCCTCCAGCTTTAACATGAAAAATTGTCCAGATATGACCAGCCATTTGACAGGGATAAGCACCTATCATCCGTGGAAGTAACACCTTCAGATAGAAGGTCATGGGCATTATTAATTTAACCTTGTTTTTTTTTTATTCTTTTTAAATTTTAAAGCTTAACCCATATGCAGTAGCATTTTAGCCAACAATGTATAAAATAGAAATATAAATAAAATTAAATTCTAAATAAAAATAATAATTATAAAATCATACAAAAATATATATTATGTGCAGATTTTACAATGTGATAGGAAGAAGCTTTTTTTTTTTCTCCAAAGCGGTATTGACGGTGCTGAATCTTATGTTTTATGCACACAGACATATAACATGAAACAAATAATAAGTAAAAAGTTAAGTAAATTAATTATATTGTTTAATTCGTAATGCATTTTTAGTTTTAGTTTTTTGTTCATTTTATTCTTTTGCATTTTGGAATTGTTTTTGCAAATTTGATTCTATTAAACTTTCCATATAACATATAGTATCCATTTTGTAATGGCATAAATTAAAAACTAATTTAAAAGAGAAAAAAACACCTGTCCACAACCTTGTTGCCATCTCAGATATTCATATAATATGAATTTTATTTTTCAGGACACACAAGGACACTTTACAAGTAGACCAATAACAGCAAGAACAAAAGAGAAACACATTAAAAACTATAAACACAGTGAAAAGCATAGACACAGTAAAAAGCATAAACAGTAAAACAGGATAAAAATGATAGAATGGGCAGAAATGATGCAGCTAGGAATAAGAGATAGCAGTTTTAAAGAGATATGTTCTTAGATGCAAGAAGATGTAGGGCAATATAATTCCACAGCTTAGGACCTACAAAATATAATGCTCTTTCTCCAGACCTGTGTAACCCGACGGACGGAACAGACAATAGATGGGCATCCTCGGACAGTAGTGAACGTGGCGGACAGTGTCTGACCAGCAGAGAAGACAGGTAAGCAGGAGCCAGGCAATGTAGTGATCTAAAAACCAGAAGTAATATTTTGTATAG
Source organism: Parotocinclus maculicauda (assembly GCA_034780255.1). Lineage (NCBI taxonomy): Eukaryota > Metazoa > Chordata > Actinopteri > Siluriformes > Loricariidae > Parotocinclus > Parotocinclus maculicauda. The sequence goes on along the minus strand of JAUZSU010127887.1, from coordinate 13,812 downwards.
GATGCAGTACTGTATAGGAAGCCAGTGCAAGTCTTTTAACGTAGGTGTAATGTGCTTGTGGAATTCGGTATGTGTCAAAACTCTAGCTGCGGAGTTTTGAACATACTGGAGTTTCTTTAGACTGTTGCTAGGAAGCCCCACTGAAACCGAGTTGCAATAGTCAAATCTGGAAGTGATAAAAGCATGTATAAGAGTTTCAGCTACTGACTAAGGAAGATATTTTTTAAATGGAAGAAAGCGTTTTTTTGTGATGTTATTAATATGGGCTTCCACTGAAAGTGCGAATTCTAAAATAACACCAAGATTATGCACCCTGGCCACGGAGGAAGTAATGAAACCAGGAATAGATAGAGCAGGCTGATTAAGTTTTTCAAGTGTGGATGGAGATGTCAATGAATATGGCATCAGTTTTAGTGCAGTTTAATTTAGGAAAATTGTTAGCCATCCATGTTTTATATATCAATGACACAATTAACCAAGGTATCTGGAGGGAGTGGGTCAGAGGGCCTGGTGCAGACATAAATTTGAGTATCATCTTCATAACAGTGGAACTGCAGGCCATGTTGTTGAATGATCTGGCCAAGTGGCAAATAGATGACAAAAACAAGAGGGTCAAGAACTGAACCCTGTTGGATGCCAAAAGATGAAGTTAATCTATCTGATCTCTGATACGTTTAAGTAACTTGCTAAGGAAGGGAAGATTAGATATGTGACGATAGTTGTAAAAATCATCAGGAGCAAGTCCAGGCTTCTTAAGGACAGGAGTAATGGTAGCTACTATTGGAGAGGAAGGAACAATTCCAGAGCTGAGAGAAGCATTTATAATCCTAGTGAAAAATGGATAGAGCGAGGACTGACAGGCTATTTCCAGGGGGTGGGTAGGGGGTCTAGAATAAGCTTGGCAACTGTGGAAGCATTAACTTGGTGAAAAGCAGAGGGGTAATTAGTTTATCGACATGAAGACTTGAGGCGACAAGAAGATCGAGAATAAGGTAGCGGGCTCAAAAATTTTCATTTAAAAAAATTATAAAAACTCAGTACAAAGGTTTAGTGAAGAGGTTAATGGGAAACTATTAGCAAGCTGGAGAAGTTTATTAATCGTAGAAAAAAGAGCCCTGGGATTTCCCTGGCAATTACTGGTATTAGCAGAATTAAAATCAGCCCTGGCTCATTTAAGCGCAGTTTTTGTTCTTAAGAATATGATCTCTGTAAACAGCGAAGTGAACTGCGAGTTTTGTTTTCCTTCTGAGGTGTTCCAGTTGTCTGCCTTTTGCTTTCATATGCCTCAGCTCAGGGGTAAACCAGGGTGCAGGGTGATGGAAGGTGACAATTTGTGTTCGTAGAGGTGCATGTAGGTCAAATGCATTTGAGACGGTGCTATTGTAATGTTTAACCAGGGTTTCTGGGGATGTTAACGATTTCGGCTTAGGGGTCTGATCGATGGTAAGAAGAGTGGGACAGACATTTCTAATGCTTCTAAAAGAGATCGTAAGAAGTAAGAAGTCTCTTGGACTAAGGAGAGAGCAACAGTTCAACTAGAACTGCTCCATGAATTAAAAAAAAAGAAAACAAACAATTTAGTTAGTACAGCACAAATAAAAAAGACATATACAGATTTAAATGATGTAGATTGTAAAATAAATGAACATTAAATAAATATAAGCAGTCCATAGTTATTTTAATAGTTTTACTTTTTGATTGCATAAGTTAGCCTTATATAACTTCATGGCTGTAATTATCTATGGCACTCACATTTGATTCGTGCCTGCTACCACATCATGACTGTCATGCTATTCGCGATAACACACTCCCTTTCGTGTTCTATTGCTTAAGCATAACAATGCAATTGTGTGACCTTTCCAGTCTTTTGGGGGTGAGCAGACTCATACTGAGTGCCATTATTTCATAGGTTCACATAAATCATACAATCATTATCCCATACATTTCACAGAATGACTGTGAGTGACTAATATGAACTATAATTTAATGTCTATATATACACCTTCTTGACACCTTTAACTCCAGTAATTGAAGTCCTGCAAAAAGCAAACCTTATGTGCCATTTGTTTCTCTGTCAAAGCTGTTTTGTTGACTTATAAGCTTTTATATGAACTTTGTGTTCTTAATAAATACCACTTCTAAGCTGACAAAACAAAACTTTTTTTTTTGCAGCAGTTCTGGCCACAATTTCCTTAAACTACTATTTTTCCCCTTTGTTTCATATATTATTGATCTTAGATTACACTAATTTGCTTAATAATTTTCTTTTACAGGCTTAATGTCACTAAAACTGGGATAATCTATGGGTTTTTTTTTTCCCATGTATACTGCTCCCAACAATTAGGAGCTATCCCCCGATTTTTGTGAGCAGTGTAAATGGTATGAGGAGAAATTGGTGTGTATTAGTTAGAGCTGTTAAATTATTAAAACACTTTATTGCACTGATTGAACTGATACTGATTTTTTGCTTGCTACTATTTGACACAGATATACAAATGGATAGTACACACCATTAAACCACAGACAGGTGAATTGAATAACACTGACAGTGTGATGCTCTGAGCCATTTTTTTCAGGTAAACCGTGGGTCCTGGCAATCATATGGAAATGTTATTCTTACTGCCACACTGCAAAAATTGTTTAAGAATGGTTCGTGTTGATATATCTGCTGACAGATTGATCCATGGAGACGGCTTATAGGACTTTAAGGATCTTCTGCTAACATCTTGGTGCCAGATACTACAGGACGCTTGATGTATTCCATGCCTTAACTGATTAGATCATAACATTTACATTTATGTCATTTAGCAGAACGACTTACAATTCAGGTAATTGTGGGTTTAGGGCCTTGCTCAGGGACCCAGCTGTGGCAGAGGTGGGATTTGAACCCTGGTACCACTGGACCACAGTCATTAGGAATTTTAATTAGAGGTGCACCGATTAATTGTTGACCAGAATGACTGGCCGATCAGTCTCATAATATATTCTGTACCGGTCACTTTTTGCCAACACTTGTGCATGCCAACAGCAGCTAAAACACAGCCACACACATGAACAGCACAAAACATTTACAAACTTTTAAATAAGCGGGTTTACTGTACTTACTCCAGTTTCCTCCCACAGCCCGAAGACATGCATTAGTAATTGATTGATAAATAGTTGATTACGCTAAATTGGTCTGATCTGATGTATGTTTGACCAGTTTTGATGTAATGTTGAGCTTTAAACAAATGAAGAGCTTGAGAAATAATATCTATATATCGTCATTGTACAATACTACAAAAAACCAATGGTGGCCTAAGACTTTTGCACAGCAGTGCACATATTCCTAAAATAATTATATAACTAGACAGAAACTACATTTGAGGGCAAACGTTTGAGACTATGAGTGGCTTTGCATTTTTTCTCATTTAATAGAATTTTTGTTCTATTACATATAATATAATCAGCATAATAACTTGAGCAAAAAAAGTGCAATTCTAGTTACTCTAGCTGGCTTGAAACTCGCAAGTTTGTGCTAATTCCAATAATCCATGTTGTCCCAGCATGATTTCACAATATTCCTAAAATAATCTTGGGATGTTGCTGAATGCTTGGCTTTCTGTCTTCAAGTACCATGATCATTGTATGATTGTGTTCAGATCAATAGACTGTTGAGGACAATGTATGACAGTCAGCACTCCTTGATCTCCTTTGGTCTTCATGCAGTTGTTAAAAAGCTTTTAAGATAGTAAGATACAATCTTACTTTGGCAGTGTGAATCTTTTTATACAATATCCAAACAAACATTTTCACTAGTGGTCAAAATCTTTTAGTCTCACTATTCAGTGTGTACAAGCTAGAAGGCACGTCAAGTTATTATTACTTCACATGTTACACCCGTTGAACCTGAAACTTAAACTCACAAGCTAACTAAAAATCCCAGCCTTCTGTATTCGCAGGTTTTGCCAGAAATTAGTGCGTGAGTAGTATAAGAGGCAGCTGCCATAATTGAAAAAGCTTTAAAGCTTTGTGAATATCCAAGAAGCCAGAGTACTGTGCTGTTTCCTGTCTGTTTTTTACAGTCCTGAATCAGTGTGAAAATTTGGAGAAGAAACCGTCAGCTGGGCTTCAGAACAGAAACTAAGCCTCCTTTGATGTCTCCAGTTGGCTGAGGTGCTCTTCCTGGTTTACCATGACAGTTTTTGAATAGTTAATCCATTTCAGTTTTTTTTCTTTTCAAACCCTGCTTCTTTTGAACACATTTAAATTGCAGATACGCCGTCGCATGACAAATGGTTTAGCTAAAATCCCCTGCCTGTCCACAGCATGTCAACAGAGGATCCATGGTTCCGAGGGATATTGACTGCTTTTAAACTGGCTGAGCGCATGACCTCAAAACTTACTGTCAGGAAACCATGTGAGACTTGATCATAAAGCCATCAGGTTTTATGGTTAGTGGATTGTATAACAATAAATTTTTTTCTTGTAAGCCTCACTTTTCCTGGTCAATGTATCGGGGGTTCTGGTGTCTATCCCCAGGGTGCAGGTATAAAGTCCTGAAAGAGGGATGGCAGTACATGAAAGGACTTAGTGGGGTCATCAGCTGGATGATCCCTCATTCTGTCTCTCCCTCAGCCCTAGAAAGTGTCAGCCATGTCTGAATGTGATGTCCTGGTGCTTGCGGTGATGGGCTAGTGTACAATATACAGTAATTAAACCACACTACTCAATTAAATGTGTTTCTCCAGAAATAACACCTATCATACCTGCTATCTTTCTCTTAAAAACTTTTTTTAAGGTTAAAACTACAGCTCCCTGTGCTGTTAAACATTCTTTATTACCGATCATAAGGTGTAGGTTTGACCATAAGGAAAAAAAACAGGTGTACTGGGACCTTCCTGTGTTGAAAACACTGAAAAACCCTGCCCACTTAAGCGTTTTTTAATTTCCCTTCTCTTAATGTGACAGGGAGATTTTGCTGTCTATTTTGCATGGTCAGCTTAAAAAAATAACAAAGACATCTGAGCTAAGATTAGAACAGGAAGCTTTATATAGTTTGTGTCTTTGTGGACATGAATAGACTAGAATGCGCAAAGATGCACAAGAAAATGGGTTGCATACAGTCACTGTGAGTGTCACCATCATTTGCCAGTGTTTTAGCTGTATTCTGCAAGATATTTTCCTTAATATCCGTGTTGCTTTTTGTATTTGCTCTTGTGCTCTGGTAGTAGCAGGTTGGGCTGTTCTGCCTGACAACGGATTTCAATGGATTTTTAACACATGATAACAACACAAAAATTAGAGCAGCCTCCAATTATAAATATTACACAGTCCCTCCGTTTTGGACATGGTGTGAAGGACGGCATTAATATATGCCTGTTCTTTTCCAAAACTTGCATTTTTTTCCCCCAGGAAAAATCGTACTTGATGTGAAAAGGCCTTTAGGTCTTATGTTTGCAATGAAAATTCGAAAGGGGAAGGTGTTAAGTTCATACAATTTGCACTGTCCAATTAATATGGTATGTATAAAGAGGTTAGGTCAATAGCAGAGTTGTCATGTTCGTCCTTTTCTTGGCTCTTATTTTGTGTAAAACCAAACAAATCTGACTGTGTGAATGCGGTATTCATCAGATTCTGTTTTTGAGGAGAATAATGTAATTTTTTCCAAACACAGGCATGACAAACATATAGATAGTAACAGTGATGGCTTAGTTTTTAAAGCTGTGGGCCACTAACTGGAAGCTTGTGAGTTCAAATCTCTTCTCTGACTGTATTTGTCTAGCTCAGCTCTTTGTTGCTCTGCGTAGGATTGTCTGCCAAGTGATCTGAATTAGAATAATTGTTTAAACAAAGGTTGGTTTTATTATGGCTTTGGTGAAAAAAAACGATGCTAATTTGTTTTAACAGCCATTCAAATATGTCCCAAAAGTCAACACAAATACAAAAGGCAAAGCAAAAGTTTGTTCAAATTGCCAAACTTGCACAATGGAACTGCGGTGTTAGAGCGGGGAAAGTTACTACGGTCCGGGTTTTAAACGCCGTCACTGTTGTAATCTAAAAACAAGGCCTGTATCCCAACAATAGCTTGGATTGTGTACATCTCAATTGTATTAGATGAAAGTTGCTCTGAATAATCTTGTGTGCTAAATGAGTACATGCAAACATATCTTAGCATATCTTCATCTGATCATCTCAATGCTCTGTTTTATGTATGTATGAAACTTTCTAACAAGTATGTTCACACAACTTTGCGTTATCAGCTTAAGACCAAAATAGCTCTCATAATCATTGTGAATTACTTGAGTAAAGTAAGGTTCCTGTACAATTCGGGTTTTTTTGGGTAGCTCTTTGTTAAAAACGAAGGAAACTGTGTTGTACTTCTGTTTATCATTTATGACCCCATTTCATTGCCTGCCCTTAATCCAGTCCACTTTCCACATGAACAGTGAGAACCAGTCAGAACAAGAGATAGATGTTGTTACGTTAGTTTCCTTAAAGGCAGAATGAGCAGGATGTGTCAGTTGCTGTTTAAGTACACCACTAAAAATTGGCCCCTCTGGCTCAACGAGACAACCAGCGAGAGAGAGAAGGTGGAGGGAGACAGCAAGCTAGTGTGTGAATAAAGTGAGAGAGCGGTGTTAGCAAGAACAAGGCAGTGAATATGAGAAATAAAACATAATTTTTTTTTATAGCTTTATGGCGGTTAAATTAAAGCACAAATAACACAAAGTGGCACCACATCTGCACAACCCTGCGGGAAGGACTTTTTGTGAAGGCAGCACGATTCATGCTGTTTGCCGCTGTGGTCTCTCTCTCCTCAGCGTGTGTCTAGGTTAACTTTAAAATTTCTCTATTTGTTATAATGCCTAGAAACATTATTCAAAAGCTGGCTATAATATGGACCTTTTGCTCGAAGTATTATTCTTTTCATAAGTTGTTTTACTATTTATTTTTCAAAATGTTGTCGTGAAATCTGTTTTACAGTATTTTTTAAAATAATATTGAATTAATAATTATACTTTTGTTTGTTTTCCAGTATTAATTTCCGTCATGTGAACTGCACTCAAGCTTTATAAAACAGCTTGGTAAATTTAAAGTCCCAAAATCACTGGCATTGTAACTTTTGAATAGCCCATTTGAGTAATGGTTGCCTCTCATGGTACTTCTTTCATTGCAGTTTAATCAATATCAGCAAGCCTAAATATATGTGTAATAAACTACAAACAACATATTGGTGACATATTACACCATAGTGTACCTCCCTCAGTTCATTCTGCAACCTGAGGTGAGGCAGGCTCTCAGATTCTGCATTTTATTGTGCCTTGCTGGGAAATACAGCCAAACTCTGCAAATCGGAGATTTTGACAATAACAACAATAATACGTTTTATGCACGTCTTCTGTGAAAATCCCATGATCTTTTAAGTAATATTTATGGAGTAATATGCAAAATGTAGTATGGAGATCACATATTTCAGAGCACCACTGTATCTATGCGGTTATAGATGGCTGTGTAATGTTTACAATGCATATCACTTAAATTAGGTCTGATCAATACTTCATTTAGTGTTGTCAAAGAGATGTAAGATTTGGAACAGAATTTTTATCCTAGTAAATAATTTGCAGAAAAAAACGAAGCTCTGCCCCCAAGAACAAAGAACGATGAGTTGTGCTTTAGAACAGGACTCAAAGAAATAGAGCCATATGAGCTCCCCTCAGTTCCTCTCAAATGGCTGTCATTCCCACCACTAACTGTAAATGCAAGCCTATCGGAGAGCAGTGAAAATATTCAGGCTAGGCTAAATAAGCTAAACTCATAGTAGAACGTATTATTCAAAATGCCTACCGCACATTAATTAAGATTTTGAAATGTACACAACTATAATACATGCAATTTTGTGAGCTAATTATTACAAATAGTATCTAAATGACCCACAGGGGCATGCTGGGAGCCTTCGATGACACAACACCCACCTGCACATGGACAAAGTGGACAGCCGCTGGTACAATATATTTAGTAACAGCTCTTTTGGACTATTTTGGTTTGTTTTTTTTCCTGTTCAGAAGCACTTTGATGTAATACTTGTACCTAGGACACATCCTTAAGTGAAAGGTTGAGATGAGATTCAAAGTGGAGACCTGCACAGGGTGCTGTGTAGATCCTTTAACAAACTGTGTAAAATGTTTACTCACACTATTCTGTGTAACTAGTGCAAGGTCGGCAATCACTGCAGCTGCACTGCCATCTGCTCTGTATCTTCAGCAATATGGGCTGTGGTGGACAACTTCAAAGCTTTGCTGCGCTGACCCAGAGCACAAATGTTCTTTTCTCAGTGGCAGGCAGATATGTAGATGCAGATTAAGTAGTCATATCACTGTCTGGCCTCCATGTTCATGCCTTTCTGCCTGAGGCACCGGAGTGGAAAAAACATTTTCAGAGATTAAAAATGCCAGTATTTTGTAGCAAACATCCTGAGCCCAGCTGGTTCAGCAGTTGATATCTTATGTGCGTTTTACGTCAGACAACAGGTTATTAACTGGCGAGATGGAGCTTTTCTTGCAGAAAGATTTCCATTACTTTAAGTGGAGTAAACTTGAATTAATTATATGACGGACTATATACATAGTGACTGCCATGTGGACACGCATTTATATATTGATAAACATACATTCTATTTTTGCTTTTTTTTTGTGGTGCAGTGGGGTGGGATGTATACTATCAGAAATGGAAATTAGAATGGAAATGAATGAATCCTGGATACCAGTGTACAAACTTCTTTTATGATGATGGTGAAAAGATGCAAGTATGCTACTATTCAGGGGAAACTGAATCCATTTAACTGTTTCCTCTAATTTGTAAGTGCTGATTGCCTTTGGTATAAAAGGTGGCACGTTTGGAAATAAATTGTTCGCAGTTTTGCACCCTCTTCACTATTGGTGCTTTTGTTGTATGTTGAATGTAGGGAAAATGTTTGTTAATACACATCCCTTAACTCTGGGTACCTCACCTAGTCATGAAACAAAAAATAATATTTATAATAAATAAATGTATATTAAATATAATATTGGATCACTGCCCTCAATAAATAAATTACCAAATATATTATTTCTGTTTAATTTGTTTAGGACTTCCATGAAAATCTGATTACGTTTAAGGTCATATTTATTATATTTATTTAATATATACATATTTATTTAGCAGATGCTCTTATCCGGAATGACTTACAATTGATACATTCTCACAATACATGCAATTGAGGGTTAAGGGTCTTGCGATGTTTTTGGTGCAGTCTCTTTATAGGCTGTAAACCAGATTTTCATTATCACTTGGTGGAAAGATGTGGGATTGACCAAGGAAGAACACGTAATATTTTCAATCTGTGCCCACAATGGCCCTGAGGTGAGGCAGACTTTTTAAATCGGTGGTTCTGGCAGAGGTGGGATTCGAACCCTAGACCTTCTGCTGCTCCGTAGTCCAATACCTTGACCACATGCATATATATATATATATATTCACAAAAAATTCTAAAGAGTTCACATCCTTCCAAGCATCAGTGTATCTATGCAATTCCTATTTAGCCTAAATGCATGCATGTATACAAAACTGGATTGCCTCAGGCAATGTAAACTTGTCAAATGTGAGGATATGTTTATTTAACAGTTTCATCACTAACATCCTCTCTCTTTTCTTTCTCCCTCTATCCTTTTTTTCTCCCATGCTGCTGTTTGCTGTGCCCTCCTGTTTGTGTCGTGTCTCCCTGCATACCCAGGTAAGTTCACAAAAATCATATTATTCATGTGCGAGTGGCATTTGGTCACTGTCGTCTCTGGAGTTTTACCTGACAGGCTGTTGTTTACCAGCTGCAATGACACCATCAGGGTTTAGACAGAAGACCGAAGTGTTTATTGTAATGCTCCAAGTAAATAAATTCTTGAGCAAAAGTTTGGACATTCCTGGTCCACCAACCAGATGGCTAGTTTTCTAAGTATACTTAAAATAAGCTTAACAAGAATTAAACAAATGTGTTAACATTAATTTAACCTTTAATAAGTTATTTTGGTTCTTAGACCTTAGATCAAATTGTAAGGTTTTGCATGGGCCAAATGTAAGTGTTTGTGTCTTAGGCCACCATTAGATTAGAAAAAAACATTGTTTTAGAAATGGTATAATAACCATGCATTATTATTTCTGAGGCTGTAATAGAATACAGCCAGGAAATGTGTAAGCAGTATTTAAAGCTAAAAAAACTTTTGTAAGCTACAGTGGCAAGTATTTAGTCTAAACTTCCCTTATACTTGAGCAATTGTAGTAAATGACAGTTTCATCTGGATGCCAAGTTAAGAAAAGGTCTGAATAGGAGCATCCAAGAAACCACTTTTCAGAAGGCAAACAGGGTGAAAAGGATAAGATATGACAAAGCTCACAGACTGGAATGAAGATCAGTGGGAAAGACTATTGTGTGGAGTGGATCCTAATGGAGCAGTGTGCTGTGTTTTGGCTGGGGAAAACAGTGTCACAGTTATGCAAGTGCATATATAATGCTACCAGTAATACCCCAGAAAGAAAAGATTGCCTTTCTGCGTGTTTAATGCTCCTAACAAAATGAATGATCAAAGTCCCTAGGTAAATTTAATGTAGAGCTGTGTTGAGGTTACTTCTTTTTCTTTAAATCTGATGTGGGTTTTAGCTGAAATATGTGATGTGTTTCAGCAGGCTTTGGGTTACTAATTCAAAGAGGTGGAGTTAGAAACCATGTGGCTGTGAAGTTTGAGTCACATAATGGGATGGGGGAGTGAAGGAATTAATAGGATCAGGAGAGAGGAAGCTAAGGCATGGAGATCAGCCTTGCACTTTCTCACTTTCTCAGGCGTAAAATGGGAATGAAGTTGAAAGCTCAACAGCTTTCTCAGTGAGTAATAAAAAAAGAGTGTAATATTACCAAATTCAAACGCTAAGTAAAAACAACATGCATATTGGACATTGGTTACAAAAGTATTGGGACAAGCCACCTAATCACTGAATTCAAGTGTTTCAACCAGTCTGATTATCAGTTATAAAAATCAAGCGTCTAGTCATGCAGCCTGCTTTTACAAACATTTGTGAAAGAATGAGTCCTTAAGAGCTCAATGAAGGTGAGCGTGCTACTGTAATAAGATGCCGTTAGTAAGTGTGTGAAATTTCTTCCCTCCTAGATGTTTCATGATCAACTTTGAGTGCTATGATTATATGAATAGACAGACCACATAATGCTACAGAATTGGGAAAGACAGTACATACAAGTTTACCAGTGTTCTGCAGACCCAATAAATGTGGAGTTCAAAGCCTCCTCTGGCATTAACAATAGTGTGCTGGAAGCTTCATGATATGGGTTTCCTTGGCAGAGCAGCTACATGGAGGCCTTACATCACCAATACAATAATAAACATTAGATAGTGGTGAAGTGGTGTAAAGCATGCACCTGGGGCAGGCAGAACTTGATCTGTGGAGTGACAAATCGCAGTCCTCTATTTGGCAGTCGGACGTTGGACGTGTCTGAGTTAATATAAAGAGAATGTTACCTGTCTGACTGCATTTTGAAAAGTTTGGGGGAGATAAAGCTATGTGGTTGTTTTTAACCCTTAATTCCAGTACCGTAAACAGTTTGGGGAAAGGAGGAAAGCAAAGATGGGAAAAACTCCTTATTAATATCTATGGCTTTAGAATGTGAAGTCATAAAAGCTCATGTAGGTGTAATGTGTGGGTGTCTCAGTACTTTTGTTCATGTAGTTGTTGTACTTTAGTTTTGCGCTGATTTGCTGTTCTGGTTCAAGCCACAGATTGATTTTTCAAATGCTCACGTATGCTGACATTTCATTCATATTATCTGCATTATTTATTACAAATGTATTGCTTGTGTTCATCACTCTTTCACTTTGGTTCAGTCAGAGCAAGCCTGAGGCCAAACAGTATTCTGGTTTGTTGAAAGCAAATGGTGGGCTGTTTTTAACATTACCTAATATAGCCCTACAATGATAAAAAGGTGAATTGATAACCCCCAAAATGATTTTTAAAACATATCTTTTCAGAGTGACTTTTGTAATTAATGAGGATAAAAATATCATATCACATATTGAGCTTTCCTGGAATTTAAATGTTAACCTATGCAGAACAGTGTTGAGAAGTTTAGTTTGAGGAGCAGTGGACTTGCAGTGAAAATGTCAACCGTGTATAATCATTACACAATATCCAGACACATTAAACATTGAAAATGTTTGTGAGGTACAACACTATATTAAAAAAGCTTTTTGGTTTTAGGTCAGCATGTTTAAAATTTCATCACTGGGTTTGGTCAATAATTTTTATTTAAGTTAATATGTAATAATAATAACGATAACAATAATTATTATTGTTATTGTTATCATTATTATTATTCTAACTTTAATGAGAAAAATAATATGCAGCAGTAGTTAGTAGCAGTATTTTCCCCATTAAAATGTTATGTATTAATGAACATTGTGTTCACACCTTTTCTCTCCGGTATATCAATTTTGTTTATTAAACTTACCTGTTTAGTAGGGTATAGTCACCCAAGACTGCCAAAACACACTGCGATGGGGCATGGACAAGATCAGATTGTGCAGCAGTTCTTGTGAGATCCGACTCATATTCTGTTTTAAATATCTCCTAATTTTTGTGAGCAGTATTCATTCGAAAACTATTTTATGAAGATCATTTATAAAGAAATCTACAATAGAACAGAAAAACAATATATTATAGCTTGTTTCTTGGCAGACAAGTGATGGGTGTACTGTAACTGCTCTCTGAAATCCCAATACTAGCAACTGAGTTGAGAACTGGAAAGCTGAACCAAGTGCAACTGTATTTGGCAAGCATCCAGGTTCTTGCTGTGAGGCAAAGTACAAAGGGAAATTTGGCCAAATTGATTTCATAGTGAATGAATCAAGATCACCACAAACGAACTGTACTCAGACCATTTGAGTAAGTAGTTCAGGGAGTGTTTGGTGAGGTGTGGCTGTGCCCCCAATAAAATCAAGGTCAGTTTTACCCTGGGCTGCTGACTGGAACAACAGACACTACATTTCCTAATATGCCCCAGCATCTTTCGAAAAGCTTGGTTGACATAAAAAAAATAAAAATAAAGTAAGACAAAGCCAGCCACATGGTAGGGAAGGTAATGATAGCTCACTGGTATACCTACCAAAAGTGCATATTAGACTACTAACATAGAAGGCATTCATTAAACTAGCAAAGGTGTTAGTTATGTTAGTATAAATACAATTAATTTAAAACATATACATGGCAGAGTTACAACCACTTCAGTCTTAAGTCTTAATAACAGGCATAATTTGTATGCACAGTTATTACCGGGTACAGCTGTGCCCCTCTAAATGCTGTGTCTGCCCCAGTAGCCTAGAGATGCCTCAGCAGTCTTCGGAATGTCCATAGAAACATTAATGGGATTGGACTCTAATTAAAAACTACATTTAGGAACGCATAAGGCAGCCAGATTTACATTTATGCGTAACATTATGTAGACCATAGGTTCTGTGAACTTGCATACTATACGATCTTTAAGGACACCATATATAGTAATATGCCTATTTTGTGTACTTAAATATTTTAGATTAAACTATATACAGTTGATTCCGGTTAATTGGACCACTGGTTAATGGGACCAGCTGCCTTTTCAGACCAAATCCTAAAGTACAGAAATAAATCCTATTATATACGTGTAATGTTATCTGCTTATTTGGACCAAAATTCCGTTTAATCGGACCGAAGAACGTGAGAGCAAATAAGAAAAATTTTATATCCGTAGTTACCAAAGAA
>JAUZSU010127877.1:0-17171 GCA_034780255.1 Parotocinclus maculicauda | reverse complement strand
TGTGTGTGTGTGTGTGTGTGTGTGTGTGTGTGTGTGTGTGTGTGTGTGTGTGTGTGTGTGTGTGTGTGTGTTTGAGGGGGATGTGAGATGAGAGTAACAGGCCCGTAGGAGGACCAAGCTGCAGTGATTTATGACTCACTGCTGAAACACACCGACTTGAAACATAAACACACACACACACACACACACACACACACACACACACACACAAATTTGATTCTATATGTGACACATCAAGCAGGGAGACTCTAAATATCCTTAGTTCCTCCACCCAAAGCAGCCTTGCTACACTTTAGACATTTACATTTAGCAGACGCTCTTATCCACAGTCTCTCACATCCGATCTTATGTTTATATTTACTTTAATAATCCGATAACTGCAGAAAATCTGATTTTGTCAGTAATACGATCGGCGAGTTTACATGCACTTGAGTAAACAGATCGTGGGAAAACCTCAGACTTTATATCTGACTCTGGTAATAATCGAATTTCTGCTTTGCACCCAGACAATAATATAAAAATCTCACCGAAAGATGTGACATAAACTTCAAAGTTTATTAATTAACTTTCAAAAAGCTTAATTTCTCAACAGCGTTTCAGAATCTCCACAAAGTACTCTCGGTAGCCCATTTAGCGGGTACTGCGTTTAATTCCTGGGTTGCCAGATCCTGCAGGTTAAAAAAACATCCAGGTCTGTGGAAAGAATCTCAAACGTGAAAAAGTGAAAATGTATATAATAACCTGATAACACAAAATCAGATTTTGTCAGTAATCCGATCAGTAAGTTGACATTCACTCGAGTAATCAGATAACGGAAAAGCTCCAGGTTTACCCGACTTCAGTAAGGATTGGATTCATATTTTGCACTCAGAACTATGTGACACAAACTTCAAACTTTACGATTAAATAATCAGATCATTCATTTAGTCGTTTATATCTTGTTTTTTGTTCTTCAGAGCGTTTCATAGCTGTTCTGTTACCTTTAAATCCAGAGGTTGCCAGTTCCAGCAAGAAGAAAATAAAATGGGAAAAGAGGCCAAACAATACGCAGACCTGGCAACCACTATACATGCTATGAGTAATCTGATTATTAGTATTAAATCCAGCTCGCTTTATTGTATCACTTTATCTGATTTCTAGATCGGAGTACGCTGCGTACATGACCAATTTAATAATCAAATAACTAAGATCGGATTATGGAGTGCAAGTAAACGCTCTTACTGTAACTGAGCCATTGTTTTATGACCCTGCCCAAGAGCCCAGTCATCAACCTACAACCTTATAGTCCATAGTCCAGTCCCCCATAACCCCCATAACCACTGTTAACACCCATAAGCCCTACACTATAAAGTACAAAGAACAAGGGTTCAAATCCCACCTAGAGCCGGGCATTAAACAAACAATTTAATGGATTGTAAGATGAGTTGTGAGTGGAAAGAGGAATCTGCTTAGTGACTTAATGTAATGTAAAGGAGAAAAAGTCATGATATTTGGGTAGCTGACAAAATAAAGAACGTATTTTAATCGACTAAAACTGATAACACAATCCAATAAAAAGCAAACATATCACTAATGTTGTGCGACTGTTGGACTTGAGTGTAACCTGCATCCGTGTGTGTTTGTTATCTGTGACAAAAGCTGTTATCGGTGTGTGTTTAAGAGGGGGTGTAATAGGCTCTGTGTGTGTGTGTGTGTGTGTGTGTGTCAATGACACAGTATAAATCAGGCTAAAGGCTCAACCCAGCCTCCTGCTGTTTGCCCATTAGTTTTATTTATGAACCACCAACCCTCCCCCAGCTATGCACCCCCCCCCTTCTCTCTCTCTCTCTCTCTCCTTATTTATCTCTTATAATCTCTTCCTCCAAGCCCTAAACATCATCTATAACAGCTTTATCTAATTCTCTCAGAAATATCCTCTAGCATGGTGCTGTTACTTTCAGAACTGGTGCCTAATCTGTCTAAACCCAAAGCTAAGGCACATTTAACACCCAAAGCGAGGTTCAGGTGACTGGTGTGATCGCTTCATAATCACACTACATTGTTACTATACCCGAGTCCACCTCAGCATACTGGGCCCGGGCACGGTTCAGGTGGATTCGATGGGTAGCACGGCTGCCTCACAGCAAGAAGGTCCCGGGTTTAATCCCATGGTGAAGTCCTTTCTGTGTGGAGTCTGCATGTCCTCCCTGTGTCTGTGTGGGTTTACTCCGGGTACTCCGGTTTCCTCCCACAGTACAAAGACATGCGTGTCAGGTTAATTGATGTCTCTAAAGTGGACCTTGGACACCAGCTGGCCGCGACCCTGGATATAATGCTGGCACTCCATCACAGTAGGTATGGTGTATTTGGGTTTTGTGATTTTTGCCAGAAATCTTTGTCTCATCTGCCCATAAAAGGTTTTGAGGTTTCATCAGAAATCCGACTTTGATTCAGTGTCATTTCAGAAGAGGTGAAGCCTGTGGGGTTGTTCCTATTTTAGCGTGTTTTCTAAAGTGGTGAACAATCTCTGCAGGAGGATATAAAACAAAATGTGCACGGGAAACTTACACTTTCCAGATCCTATCATACTTTAAAAGCTTCATTGATGTCATCTTTCTTTATGCAGTAATGAGTTAAAGGCCTTCAGTGTACATCAGTGGTAGCTTGGCAGCACTGGGGTTTGGACCCTGGACTTTCTGGGTCCTGCCCCTTTTAACCGCTGCAGCCCTATCAGATGTAAATAAGAAAACCTTTGACGTTTTGAGCCGACATTTTTTAGATCATGTGGACGAGCTACAGTCAGCTGTATCCTGGTTGGACCTGATAAGTTTGACGCCGAGTGTAAATACCGGGGGTGGTGTGTTAAGAAATGTCCAGTAAAGTCTGAGTGTATGAACACCCACATCCCCTCGTCCAACCCTCTTTAAAATACAAGGCTGGAATGTGCAGTGAAACGTGCTTGTTTGTATTTAAAGATAAATGAGAGCTGTCAAAATTAATGCTTAAAATCATCGTAAAAAAAATAAAATAATAATTGCATTTTATCAGCCGTCCACGATCATACATCGATTTATTGATTGTCTTCTAACATCTCAGCCCAATCCCAAAATGAGACAGTGGCAAGGCAAAAACTCCCTGAACCTTATAGGAAACCTTAGGAGGACCGGAGTCCTCAAAAAGGGACACCCTCCCCGCCCAAAAAAAAATTGTGCGCAGTATATAAAAATGAAACCACATTACCAAGTAGAGCTCAGCAAATATCAGCACAGAGAACATATTTAAAAATAAATAAAAAATCAAATAGAATAATATATTGGGGGAAATATCATGTGGAATATAATTAAATAAAAAATAAATGGTCTTTGTGGCGTAAACAGCTGGTCACGATGTGTGTTTAAATGTTGCCTAAATATATCCAATTAATTTTATATGATTATTTATTTGCTTTGCAGTAACGGCATTTAGGTATAAGCATTAATTATGTTAGGCTCGGTGTTTGAAGTTTGAAATGTCCTACCTAGAAGGGCCGAGCGTCGGGTCAGTGACTGCTGTGACTCCCTACTAGTAGCTCAGTGCTGGATTTAAATACTTAAAAGTGTTCAAATACTTAGTGTTTAAAAGCTTATCTTGCATGACCTCATCTGGAAACGAATGTGGAACTCATTCCCTCTTGGTTGTGTGCAGCCAGAGAGGTGTGCTTCTTTATATTTACACGTGTACACTTTATAAATAGTTATTTTTACCTAACTACTTATTTATAATGCAGACGTTAAACAGTGCGTACCTGTACCTGCAACAAGCAGTTGTATTTTTATCGTACCTCCTGTTCCTTCCGCACTTATTTGTCCCCAGATTCCCTAGATAAAGCGATTTTTGACATGTCCAGTTTGTGGTGATGTTTGGGAGGTTTATTATTTGCACAACACAGGCAGTATTAATTGTAAATCCAGTGATTAATCACTCATCCATGGTAAATGTGATTTGTGTGTTATGTTCCGCCTTTGTCGTGTGCTGTCACAACAGGTTGTTTATTTGTGAGCGTTAGGCAGAAGAACCACTGATCAATAGCTCAAAGGTCGGTGGTGATGCAGCGCACTGCGGGACACTGACCCGCGCCTCTCTAACTTCTGAGAGCTGCTTTTACGCTAAACACCGTCGCCCCAAATCTGAGCTTTGTAGAGGATTAAAGAAGAACGACAGGTAAGGTAAAAATCATCCACTGCTCTTAATGGACTGGGCTAATTGTATGGGAAACAAGATTACTCTACCTTAAGTAGATTGATTGCCTTTATTCCGTCGGTGGGTCAAAAGCATCGAATGGATTTACGTGGTCAGGCGCCTGATTAGTCAGGATTCCAAAAGGATTTATGGAAGTCACACCGACCTTGTCACTGCACCACATTAAAACGATGAGTTTAGATGAGAGAAATGGGTCGAGTTGTTTTCCATGACGTTCAAATCTGGGTCTTGACCTGTTTGTATTTTAAAGTTTTAAGAGTCATAAAACATTATAAGGACGTTGCGTTTAAAAAACGATTCATTACCAAGTGATCCTGCTCGTTTAGGGTTCAGTCCAGGGTCCAGAGGCTGAGGGTTCAGTCGCTTAAAGGTCATATTTTTAAAACAAGATGGAGTTGATATAACACGAACTCGCTGGCTGAACAAACGACCATCTAATTCGACGTTGTTAAACATTGTGTTTATGTATTTCGATTCAGTTTAGCTTCAGACTAACAACACTAAACTCAAATTCTATACTGAGGATTCCAGAGACCTGCATTTGCCTGCTAAGGACCCGAGATTAAAGGTTTGCCCTTTTGGATTTGGATTTGTACTTTGTATTTGGAGACTCCAAATGGCCCATGGTGACCCATGAGGTTGCCTCACAGATCCAGCGTTCCTGGTTCGATCCCGACCTCAAACTCTGCTCGTTTGGACTGTGAAGCCAGTTTTTCCTCCCAGGGTCCACGTAGGTTTACTCTGGGTGCTCCGGTGTCTCCCTCAGTCCAAATATATGCATCATATTAACTGATTATGCTAAATTCCCCCGATCCGGACAAGGCAACCTCGGGTCTGTTGTAAATAAGCTACTGAAATACTGTAGGAAGCATCGTTAAATTAACACACAAACTCCAGAGATTTAACTCGGACTCACATGCTAGAGACACCAGAGTCTAGACTCGGACTTGTGCACTAGAGGAAGTCTTGGGCCTGTATGTTAAAGACTGGTTGGCACGGGCGACTCAGTTTCAGCGTCCCCGGTTTGAGCCTGACAAGCATGTCCTCCCAGTGTCCCTGTGGTTTTACTCCGGGTTACTCTGGTTTCCTCCTAACAGGTTAATTGCTTACGCTAAATTTTATGATGAAATAAACCAAACAAGCAAACTCCAGACCCTCCAGATCCAGCTCCAACATCCCCGTTTTAGTTCCAACCTTGGACTCTGTGTCCGTTATGTCTGTGTGGGTTTACTCCGGGTACTCCGCTTTCCTCGTACAGTCCAAAAACATGTTAGATTAATTGATTACTCTGAGTATGTAAGACTAGTTATGATGTAACCTCGTGTTTGTCATGAAATAGACAATGCTGAAAGCGACCTTAAACAAATTCACAAGCAAAAAAAACTATTCAGACTCTCAGTAGAGACTCCAGAGTCTTGACTCCAGAGACTCACACACCAGAGACACCAAGTCTGGAGATCAGTTGGCTTAGAGGCTTTGAGATTTGACTCAGACTCGTACCACAAACTCAACTCGAACTTGCACAGAGTGTAGAGACTCGTACACCAGCGACTCAAACTCCCGAAAAATGGGTCATATCAAATATAAAACACGCACCCTCACAAAAACAGCACTAAAATGTTACTTCTGAAATGTCTCCATGCTTTGTTGAGACCCTCCCAGCGAGGGAAGCGAGTAAAAGCGTGTGCGTTTCTACTTTAGATAAGATTTAAAGCATGAATGATCTTTTGAAGCTGCAGTATAATCGGTGTAAAATCTCCCCTGGAACCTGCTCGTCTGCTCTTTTCACCAGATCAAGATGAAGTGGTTGGTATTTGTAGGACTTTTCGGAATCCTCTCCGTCGTCTCCTCGGCTCCTCCTCCCGAGACAGAAATCTGCAACGTGAAGCCTAAAGATCTGCCGCTGGAGCCGGTGTGTATTTACCGCAACCCCAATGTCTTAGACGATGAAGAGGCCCCGACTGAGGCCCCTGAGAAGATCCCAGGGTCCACCAACCCTCGCGTGTGGGAACTGTCCAAGGCCAACGCACGTTTCGCGCTTTCCCTGTTCAAGAAGCTTTCTAAAGACAAGCCACAGGACACCAACATCTTCATGTCTCCTCTTAGCATTTCCACCGCCTTCGCCATGACCAAGCTGGGGGCCTGTAACACTACGCTGGAGCAGATCATGAACGTAAGCATCAGAGATATCACATACACCTCCATGTTTAGATGTGAAACCATCATTCTCTACTCTACTCTACTCTAACTAGGTGTTTCAGTTCGACACTATAAAAGAAAAGACGTCGGATCAGGTCCACTTCTTCTTCGCCAAGCTGAACTGTCGGCTCTACCGCAAAACCCACAACGCTGTGGAGCTGGTCTCAGCTAACCGCCTGTTTGGAGAGAAGTCCTACCACTTTAACGAGAACTACCAGAATATCAGCGAGAAGGTTTACGGAGCCAAGCTGCTGCCGCTCAACTTTAAGGTCCCTCTCAAATCCTTTATAAATGTTCAATTCTTTTGAAAAATGAAACACACTGACTGAAAATAATAAGTCGATCTGGGTCTCCACCTGCAGGAGAAACCTGAACTTTCTCGGCTGAGAATTAATGACTGGATCTCTGAGAAGACCAACAGAAGAATAAATGACACTCTGCCGAGTGGTGCAGTAGATAAAGACACCGTTCTCGTCCTGGTCAATACCATCTACTTTAAGGTACACCTGTAGTGCAGTGGTCTTTAAACTGCACAGCATCTTTACTGCTGCCAAACACAAATACGAACATCTGCTTCCTGAGCTCCTGTTATACCACTACCTGCTCTAACAGAGAGCCCACTTTAGCTCCAAACTAGTTTAACTCTATATAATAATCTCCACCACTCCATCAGAAACTTACCCCACTACCTGATCTCCTAACTCTCCAGGTGAACCCAAACCCTTACCCACTACCTGACCCTCTCTGAACATCTAACTCTTTACCTGAACATCTAACTCTCTACCTGAACTTCTCTCTACCTAAACCTCTAGCTCCCTACCTGAACATCTAACTCTCTACCTGAACCTCTAACTCTCTACCTGAACCTCTAACTCTCTACCTGAACCTCTAACTCTCTACCTGAACCTCTGACTCTCTACCTGAACCTCTAACTCTCTACCTGAACCTCTAACTCCCTACCTGAACCTCTAACTCCCTACCTGAACCTCTAACTCCCTACCTGAACCTCTGTCTGCCTACCTGTAACATATCACCTGAACTGAGCTTCTGATCTACTACGTTTTACAAAACAACCTAAGGAACCTTCTAAGAAATTGAACAATGCTCTAAATGAGTGTCTATCAGCAAACATGTTCCTGCTATCGGAATATTCCTTTATTTAAATATCCTTTCTTTATTTAAAATAGAAATGTAGATCCCGACATCGAGTCGGCACATCAGGGACTCACGACGTGTGTATAATCCGTTCTGATGTTGTGTTACAGGGTCAGTGGAAGCAGAAGTTCAACAGACGTCACGGCCTAGCGTCCAAATTCCACATAAGCCAAAATCAAAGCTGCCCGATGCACATGATGTACCAGGAGAACACGTTCCGCTTCGGGAACTTCCCCGACGATAAGGTGAAGGTGCTCGAGATGTTCTACAGCGGAGGAGGGATTTCCATGGTACTGGTCTTACCTGATGAAGGAACAGCGCTAGCAGAGGTTTGTTTCCCATGATCCTTTAACCACAGAACAAAATCGAATCCCCAGACATGAAGGTTAGACAAAATTGAAAATGCGCATAAGCAGCTTTAGTTAAATTAGAATCATTATTTTTGTTTATTTTATTATACACCGACTGTCCTGTGATCTGTCCTGCCTTTCCTTTAATCCATCCTCTGCTATGTAAAGCCCTTGTTTGGACTGTGGGGTGAAATAATGTGTATAGTAATATTCCTTATTATTTTAAATATGTATATACAGTACTGGGAAAAAGTCTCAGGCCACCAGTAGATTCGATTTAATTATTTATCAGTCTCATTAGTAGAATACAACCAGAACATAAAGGAAATATATATGCACTATTAAAATACTAAAAAAAAATATCCGACTGCGGTTAAGGTACTGATGGACCAGAAGGTCCAGGGATCATTGAGCCCTTGAGCAAGATCCTTAACCCACAATTGCTTAGATTGTATAAGTATTTAGTGTTTCATTTGAGCAATAGCAGCATCTGGCAGCTTCATCGGGTTGCCAAGTTGATCCTTCTTAATGGTCTTTCTGGAAGGGTAGCAGGCAAGTCAGCACTTTTTCAGAAGAGGAACAAGGTGAAAGGGAGACAAGATCTAAAGCTCACAAAAAGGGAATGAGGGATCAGAATTATAAACTGACAAATGTCGATATATCATTAAACAATATGTTCCATTTGTCCATTATAGCATTAGTGGCCTAAGACTTTTACACCGCCCTAATGAATGTCATTTGAATCCAGAACACAGTTCTCTGACCTGTACCCCTCTTTGCTGCAGGTGGAGGAGGACCTGAACCTTAAGAAACTCACCGGTTGGTTGAACGCCATGAACGATAAAACGGTGGCCGTGTACTTCCCCCGTTTCCGTATCGAGGACAGCTTCAGCCTCAAAGAGAAGCTTCAAACCATGGGTCTCGAGCACATCTTCAGCAAAGAACTCGCCAGTTTACCAGGTGAACGTCCACTTAGATCTTTCAGACCCGGATGAGAACTGGTCTACACCAGAATCATTCTGTTTACACACTCTGCTTTTTAGGCATGGTGGACGATTTACAAAATGACCTGTTTGTCTCCGACGCCTTCCACAAGGCTTTCCTCGAGGTGAGTAGCCCAAATCTCAAATCCACTCAGTATGAATGACTCATTACAGTGAATGTTTGTTTATCGAGTACAGTACTGTGATTATTAAAATCACATTTTCAACTGGCAAGATCTGAATCCAAAAAACAAACATGATTCAAACCTGGACTTAAGGAACTACAGAAGGGAATCAATTTTGACTAAATGATTCACTGATTCAAACCTTGACTCAATGAACTATAGAGAAGTGAATCTCTTATGATGGATTGATGCCCTAATTTTGGATTGAAGCACTAACCTTCTGTAAGAGAGGATGGAACACGGAACTGAATCAAACACTGAACTGAATCAGTGAATCATTCAGTTATAATAAAGATTTACTTCCCTGTAGTTATTTGATTATAGAGATTCACTTCTCTCTAGCTCGTGGAGTCAAGGTTTAAATCAATGAATCATTTAGTTATAATAAAGATTCACTTTTCTGTAGTTATTTGAACCTAGTTTTAAATCAGTGAATCATTTGATTATAGAGATTCACTTATCTCTAGCTCATTGAGTCAAGGTTTAAAGCAGTGAATCATTCAGCTATAATAACTTTTTACTTTTCTGTAGTTATTTGAGCCTAGTTTTGAATCAGTGAGTAATTTGATTGTAGAGATTCACTTCTCTTTAGCTCGTGGAGTCAAGGTTTGAATCAGTGAATCATTTAATTATAATAAAGATTCACTTCTCAAGTCAAAGTTTAAATCAGTGAATCATTTAGTTATAATAAAGATTCACTTCTCTGTAGTTCATTGACTCAGTGGTTGAATCAGTGAATCATTTGATCATAACTGATTCACCTCTCTGTAGTTTATTAAATTTTCGCTCTTGTCCTAACGGATCGTCTCTTCTCACGTTTAGTTTGATTCACTGTTTTAATTATTCAGTATTAACAGAAATTCCCACCTCTTAATTGTACCGAGTCACAGTTTGAATCAACGAGTCATTTAGTCATAAAACAACGGTTTCTCTTTTCATTTGGCGGATCAGTAATTGAATCAGTAAGTCGTTCAGTCCTGACAGAGATCTGAATCTCTCAGTCATTTCTCGAGTTGACGTTTAATTCAGTGAGTCGATTCCAAAATGCCTCTGGACGTTCAAACAGGTGAACGAAGAAGGCAGCGAGGCGGCGGCGAGCACCGCCATTATATTCACCGGCCGCTCCCTCAACCTGAACCGCGAGGTGTTCTACGCAGATCGGCCCTTTTTGCTCTTCATCCGAGAAACGACCATCAACACGCTGATCTTCACGGGCCGCGTGGCCAACCCGTGCCCCTGAACACGAGCAGAGGAACAGCAGTGCTAAGATCAGGTGGTGTGATGTGACAAAATAAACCAGAAAAGTCTGATTCTTCATTCCATCCTGTATTCTTTTCATACATGTTTACACAAAACACAACCTGCTGTTGCTACTTTACCACTCAAACATCTCGTGGTTTCTAGTCCACGTTTTAAATAACATAAATCTACCTGCTTAGGGGAAAAAATACAATTTTAGGGATTGGAACCCAGTCTGTAAGATGATTTAACCTTGTATTGCATGACCTGCTTAAAGGTCGATTCCCACCAGGGCGAGTTCTCGTCCCGGGACCTTCACACCCATTTGTCTTAGCACCCTGTCCGCTTTTCATTCTTCCCTTCTCAAGAGATTTTGTTGGTTTTTTCCACATCGACTTAAAACACAAAGAGTCTAGATGTGTCTAGATGACTACAGGAAACTCAGTTTGTGTTTTTTAATCATGACGAGACTAAAATGTTTTCTGGGAGCACTGGGAGCTTTAGCACCATCATTTTGCAGCCTTTCAGCTTTATTTTTGTTCATATTTTCTTTAAAATACGTTTTATAATCAGCCTGATTGTGCCTTGTGGTCCGATTTGTGCACTATGAGCTGTTCTGCCCGGCAACCGAGCTCTGATTGATCAGCCTGTTTTTAACGGAACTACATAAAAAATGAAAATTGAATACAGCGTTACGATACGTGTTCTTTCGGTGTAAGAAGGCCTTAAAAGTGTTAAAATCTTATATTTTATTATGCAATAACACTTATCTGTACAAAAGCATTTAATGCTTATTTAGGGTGATGTTGAGCAGCGAAACAAGGCCTCTTCAGAAAACCAGCCATTAGCTTGCATTTGTGCACAAAAAGGTACGTGATGAGAAAAATCCGTATTAAAATAAAAAAACAAAACATCTTGTTCTTTCTAATGTAATCACACTTACCTTGGTGTCTCTGCATCACCGAGGGCAGCCGAAGGAACAAAAGAGACGCCGCCGCTTGAGAAAGAAAGCAACCCAACGCAGCTTGGATTAAAACAGGTTTATTATTCCATGTTAGAAATTTGACTTTAGCAGATCACACAAGGTGGGCTTTGTGTAAATCGACATTTATAGAATATTGTACTAAATCCTTCACAGTTAAACACTTAAAGTGCTTTATTTCCTTTTAGGAGAATGGACTCAAAAATCTGCTAATGAGGATTAACGAAAAAAAAAAAAGAAAAAAAAAAAGAGAAACAGTGGTTGTGAAGAGAAGCATTCACATTATAAATCACTAAGAATCGCACGCGTCTTTTCTAAAGGGCAAAAAGTTCTGATTCAATATTTTTTCTTACATTATATTATCTTTAGATTTCAACAATATTCTGGTTATGATAAATGTCTAACAATTTAAATATGAATAATTGAAGTCTAATATGCTACTATTCGTTTTCTTTTTTTTTTCTTTTTTACTTTTTTTTACCTTTTTAAACTTAATCCAGAGTAAAATACCTTATTTAAAAATATTGATTCGTGTTAATGTAAAATAAAGGATTTATGCTTAAGAGTAACGTGTTGGAGACAGACGTAGAAAGAACTATACACTATATTGCTTTCGGGACATGAACAATATAGTCATGAGCGAGGGCGCTGTTTTGGTTTATACTGGTGCAAGTTTGGATGGGAACATTCGTCGAAAGGTTTGCGTTTCGTCGCCACGCGCGACCGAGACATGCAAACGAACAGAGGACGGCGTGCGGTTTGTTCCGTAAAAACCCGAGGCGAAGCGCTGGCCTCGCGTCATCAGTGTCGCTCCGAAATGTCTGGTTCCCTGTAAGGAGGGGTTTTAGGGCGGGACTTCAGACGAGACGAGACGAGATTAGACTGAACAAATCTGTCCGATATGGCTCAGCACTGTCGTTCAGTGTTCCCAGATCTGCTCAGATTAATAGACTACGTAGTAAAGACATGCAAATGAAAAGTTCACGAGCTTACTGGTAGACAAACGAGTGAGAATCTTGAGGTAAGTGGAGTCGCTGAATGAGGAGCTGCCCAAAACTGCACCGCCTCTTCCAAAAGCGTCAGCGCCACCTGAATGCAGGCTCTGGGCTTTTGATCTGGGTTTGTGCACTGATTACTCACAAAGCGGTTTGATCTTCCATCCAATCCGGAACGATTCTGTTTAACAAACTGTACTGGGCATTTAGGAAACAGCCACGCCCAGTCCAGTGGTGTAACGGTCGAAAACTGGCCCACCACCGCCGAGTCCTGGGTTTGAGCCCAGCGGGTCGGGTATTGTGGGACTGTGGTGGCCTAGTGGTTAAGGAACTGGACTCTGGACCAGAAGGTCCATGGTTCAAATCCCACCTCTGCCAAGCTGCCATGGTTGGGTCTTCGAGCAAGACCCTTAACCCACAATTGCTTGGATTGTAAGTCGCTCTGGATAAGGGCGTCTGCTAAATGCTGGGCATGTAAATGCATGTACCTGTCAGGGGGGCTCTGCATTGAACTGGCATCCCGTCCAGACCACTTTGACACCTGTGCCCTGTGCTTTCTTTGGACGATTCCAAAAAAGATCCACGTTTCTGTTTTCTGTTCCTACTGGCTTATAGAGGGCGAACATGTTTACCCCAGGTTCGAGTTGCAGCGATTAACGGAAAATGTCTTTATTTATCCCTTAAAGGGCAAAAAAGTTTCCCTGGTCGTTCAGTGCTGCTGCGTGTCTCTCTAAGAGGGGATCCTGCAAAGATCACACCACGTGCACAGCGCTCAGGAGGTCAGGGAAAGCCGGAGCATAGCGGAGATCACATTGGGTGGAGGACAGAGCAGGGGATGGTCACCCGGAGCCGAGAAGACGGAAGGGCTAAAGTCTGACCGTCGGCCCTTATTAGTGCGTATGAAGATCAGAACGGCGGGGGAGGAGTAACCGAGTGCAGAATCCCAGCTTACAGTGTTTGCGGTTGGTCGGAAGGTGCGGTTGGAGTTGGGGCAGCTCACTTGGTTTAATAGTGTAACACTGCGGTGTGTGTTAATACAAAAACACTTGTTCGGTCAATGCCATTTCTCTGCAGTAGCTGTGCTGAGGATTAGAAACTTTTAAATACTACTATTATTTACAATATGACAAAACATGTTTATATCCCACCTTATTAAAGCTTCCAAAGCAAAACGTAAAGGCAGAACGAGAAAACGAAACGAGAAGATCGAGAGGCTGAGACGTTCCTCCTCACGACGACGACCGTCGTTTCACGATAAGTAAAGAAAGCGGGTTCGAGGCTCGCCCGCCGTCCGTTTGACCCAGATTTAGCCCTAAACGGTGAGCGCTCTCATCAAACCGACAAAACAAACAAAACAAACAAACAAACCGAGACCGACAGCCTTCTCCAAATAATACGATCATGAGCAAACTGGAACATGTCCTAAACACGGCCGGTTCTGAGGTTAAAGCACACCCGTCATTTCGGCGTGTCCGTTACCCGATCCTAAAACCGAGCGCACAAGGACGTCACCGGCCTCTCGCTGTGATCTCAGGGTTCGAACGCTCACTGGCATTTTTGGGTTTTGACCCACGTTTCCAGATTTGTGTTCGAGTTTGGCGTTACAGGGGGTAACCGAATTGTCGCGTGTAATGAAGCCTCGTCATGGTAGAGCCGAATGTGAGACCGAGGATGTTTAATGGCTTTGATTTTTTAATTTTCAAACTTTAAACTGCAGCAAACGAAACATCTTTTGATTCAATTCTTATAGGGAAAGTGCACATTATTTGGAACTGTTCTTCAGAAATAAAGATCTAAGATGCAGTGAAGCTACAGCAGAACGTTTTGCCTAGTTTATTTAATTAAAGTAAGAAAATGTGCACCGTTTACCACTCCTTATACCTACACTATATTTATAGAAATAAAAAAATGGTATCGTATCTAGTCAGTGCCGTTTCCAGTTGTTTATACGTCGATTTGTTCGAGATTTCCTAAAATCAGTTCGGATTGTAAATATTCCGATAAAGCGAGTCCGATATTAAATCTGGGAAGATCTGATTAATCCCGCCTTTTATCAGTAGACTGGGCGGGGCTTGTTATGATAGTAGCACTAAAGGTTCCAATGTAAAATAAAGAATGGTTTATATAATAAGAGTCCGAGTTCCCCAGTCATTCATTAGAACCTCTGGTTCCACTGTGCTGCCCACTTTTACGATCTGTAATGAAAAATGTTTGCCCCCCTGCTGTTACTGTTATTAAGTGTGTGTGTGTGTGTGTGTGTGTGTGTGTGAGTGTGTAACCGAGGCGATTATACTATTAGCCAACTGAATGATCTTCCCGAATGAAACCTGGCACATAACCAAATTTCACTTCGCTTATTTGGCTTGTGGTTTGGGACGCGGCCAGAATTACGGCGTCGTCGATGTGAGACCCGAAAACAGAACTCCAATCATCCTAATGGGGGAGGGGGAGGGGGAGGGGGAGGCCCGGATACATTTAAAGACTGCCAACAGAGACCACAAACCAAAAAATGACCTGCGGTATTAAATCAGGCAAAAGTTTTAGGCCACCATTAGATTCGTCAACGCTATAATAGCCATAGACGACCTAAAACTTGGACTCGCCCCTCCATAATCCTCTTTCTCAGTCTTTGTGAGCCTTACAATATCTCATCCTTCCCACCCCCCACTCCCCCGTTCCCTTTCCAAAACACTTGGTTGCTACCCTTCCAAAAAGACCGGTCCTGACTTCAAAAGGGTCAACCTGGCATCCCGGTGACACTGCACCAAAAAAAAAATTAAAATACTGCCCACTGTTGGTCTACTTTTTGAAATAAGGCGTACAAATTTCCTGCATTGTATGGTGAAATAATGATTCTTATATTATATCTTTAGACCATTTCTAATCTAAAGGTGGCCTAAGACTTTTGCACAGTGTAGTAAAATAGGCATTCGTCACCTGAACACGTTACGCTTTATATGTTCATAAGACATGAATATTGTTGCTGTGTTATAAATTAGTGGCTCTTTCCATTTAGGGGTGGGCAATGCGACGATATTTTATCGTATCGTGATACATTTAGCTTTTGTAAGTGTATCGAGGATATCGTAAATGTTTAAAGAGGACAGAAATACTACTTTTCATGATAAGGAGTGTTTAACTGGAAGCACACGTGAAATAAATCACTTCACTATGAGAGGATCACATATAAATAGTCGTGTTTAGTCGTAATATGTACACGTAAGTATTTATTGGTAATTTAAATGCGTTCGTCTGTAATGCAGAGGTTAAAGGGGGTGAAATAGAGAATTAAGTGTCCTGGGTCAATTTCAGTCGGAGCGAAAGCTAGCACGTGCCTGAAGGGGGCGGTAGTTAGCCGCCCTTTTTTGGTGAGACAAGCTCTAATTACGGGGTTTGGCTCATGACCCTGAGGATCGTTTCTGGCGGGCACCGGGACGTCCTTGCGGGCGCGGCCTGACACGCCGAAGCCGCGGGTACGGAGGTCGCTAAACGGGCGTCGCGTTGCTACTGGTTTGTGAGGCTTCGGAAATGACAACGTTTGTGAACGTGAAAGTGAGGTCAGAGCGCGTCATACGGCTTTAGTGTGAAAAGAAAGGTAAAGGTGGAGAGGAGTGGACGTGGAGTTCCTGATCGCTGGACGAGGTTCTGCCGACCTGTGGTTTCACGGGAAGCAAAAAAGGAGGAGAAACAAAAGAAATTAGAACCAAAACAGTCTAGAAAAGTCTGAATCCTGATTCGTAAGAGGTGCATTTCCATTAAAATCAGTAGCTGTTTCTCTTCGAGGCTCTCCCAGTCCTAAAAAGGGTCACAACCGAGGTGTGATTCACAGTCTGTATAAAAACCCAAACCTCCAACAACAGCTTTAAATCATAAAACACAAAAAAAAAAACACTTTCCGTTCCATCTGTATCATATAAATTCTCTATATGCATAAGTGATAATTCCATATTGTAAAGAAGAAAAAAAATCCCTCCACCCTTTAAGTGCCGGATGTAATCTCTTTAATCCTCGTCTCGTGCGTCAGAGGTATAGCAACATCTACGATACGTATCAGTTCCTTTGGTTCCCGAGAGCTTCTGACAAGTCGAATCATAGCACCAGCTGAAAACATCTGTCCAGGAGTTTCAACCCCACAATTAAAGTGCTCTCCTTGCTTAGAATCTTCGACAATCCGTGGCAATTGAAAAAAAAAAATCCCACCGGTATCCCACGATACGATACGGTACGGTACGAGACGACGGGGCGCCTCCTGGGCTCGGTTTCGTCTCCGAAAGCGGATCGGCCCGGGTGCGTCATGCCCACGTAACGATAAAACATCAAAACGTATTCAGAGTTCACTTGTTAAAGACGAAAAAGAAAAAAAGAAAAAAAGAAAGAGCGGATTAAAGAGGGTTGAAGGGATCGGAGCCGTGCGCCTCCACACCGCCCCCAGTGGAACCCATGTGTATTGCGTAGTGATGACGGAGAGGTAACTGAGTGGTACTGTAGCTTATCTGAGGTTGAACATTTATTGTACTAGAGTCATGTTAATATTATTAACATTCAGCAGCTAAGGTTTGGAGGATGGGAATGAAAAAAAGGCCATAACGGGAAGAAGAGCCTCGTCGCTCATCTCTTTTACTCCCACAGTCCGGTTTCAGTCTTGGCGTGAACGTGCTGAGGATTTGGGGATGCACCGATCTCGCGCTCGTCTCGGAGTGTGTTTACGAGCACGGTGTCGATCTGATCGTTTAAACACGTGATCAAAACGCTGCTTTATCACCGGGCGAACTTATATTGGAGCTTAGGCCAGACTTTTTAAATTACTTGTTCCTCGGATGTTTCTACTTAAGAATGTACTGAGGAGGGAGGAAAAAAATACAAAT
>JAUZSU010127866.1:0-17171 GCA_034780255.1 Parotocinclus maculicauda | reverse complement strand
ATTTCTTCCTCCTTCCTTGTATTGATTCCACATAGTCCTCGAGAAATTGAAAAGTGCTGAAAAATAAATATTTATTTGTATTTTTTGTCCTCCCTCCTCAGTAGATTCTTAAGTAGGAACATCCGAGGAACAAGCAAATAAAAAAGTCTGGCCTTATTAAAAAAAAGCTTTAGGCTAATGAGTGTGTCCAGCTGTAGGTTAATGTAAGTGTTTTAAGCATGTTGAAGGTAGTGAGAGCATAGAGAGTCACATGGTGGCACTGATCCCAGTAATGAGCACTGGAAATTGTAGTAAGGAACCAGTATTTACATTTACATTTACATTTACAGTATTTAGCAGATGCCCTTATCCAGAGCGACTTACAACTTATACAGTCTAACAATCCAAGCAATGGTGGGTTAAGGGTCTTGCTCAAGGACCCAACTGTGGCAGCTTGGCAGAGTCTAGTACCTTAACCGCTATGCTACCACAGTCCCAGTTGGGTCCCTGAGCAAGGCCCTTTAACTCACAATTGTTTAGATTGTAAGACTGTATTAATTGTAAGTTGCTCTGGATTAGGGCATCTGCTAAATGACATAAAACTGACATAACGGTTTTATTCTATCTTTTGATAAGACCGCACTAAAGATGTGACACTTGTACACAATGTAAGTTAGTCCGTCTACATCTTGTGTAACACTGTAAATTTGCTGTGCCCTCAAAATAGCTAAAGTTAATAAGCCATTAACGTCTACACAGCTGTCAACAAAAGTGAGTAACCCCAAGTGAAAATGGATAAAACGTGATACAAACATGACTGTTTGTTAGACTCTGCTGTTAGATTTTGGCACCGAGCTCTACCTCTGGCACGGGAAAGGCGTTTCTCCCAGCGAGAGGAAGTTGGCGCTGCAGTTAGCTCAGCAGGTCTGGAGTGGAGGTTATGATTACAGCAACTGCAGGATCAACCCCATCGACCCCTTCAGCAGCAACCCCCAAATTCAGAGGTGAGTTTAAGACCTTTGATGCCTATAACGTTCATGGGTGGAAACGATCAATGATGAGACGCCGTTTGAATGTGGGTTTAGGCAGGGCGTTGGCCGACCACCCTGGGCTCTGTTTGGTCGTGTGTACGAGCAGAATGAGACTCTACTGTTCAGGATGAAGTTTGCTGATTGGACCGAACAGATGGAGCGCAAGAATTCTCCTGTGCAGGAGGTGAGCAGAGCTTTAATGTACAAGTTCATGGCAATTAATTACAATGAAAAATCTTCAGTGTTGTAGAAAGATACCATCTACAGGTGTCCTTAGCAGTGTGAATACTGGATTAGAGTCCAGACCCTCCTGCATGACTCTGACCACAATAAGCAGGGGTAAAACAGGAGGCGTAGATTGCATTGTCATTTTAGGCCAGACTTTTTTTTTTTTTATTGCTTGTTTCACGGATTCGCCGACGATCATATTTGAAAAATACCCAAAAACATTTTTTTTTTGTATTTCTCGAATCTGCCGCAGCACCTATGGTTGAAGTAAAAAAAAAATGTTTTAATTTATTTTTTAGGTTTTTCCGCCCTCCGGTGGAGAGCCAACCGTTTTCTTCTGTTCATTTGATTTTTTTCCAGATTCACTTTAATTTAATTGTAGGTTAAATACATATTATTTTTAAATTAAAAAATATTTTTATTTCGTCCTCCTTCCTTGTATTGATTCCACATAGTCCTCGAGAAATTGAAAAATGCTGAAAAATAAAGATTTTTTTTTTTTTTTTTTTTTCCTCCCTCCTCAGTAGATTGTTAAGTAGGAACATCCGAGGAACAAGCAATTAAAAAAGGCTTGCCTTACCATCTAATTGTCATTGCTTTCACCACAGACTCCTTGTCATACAGCCTGTCCAGTTGACTGGTGGTCATGTGATGCCAAAGCCCTGTATGCTGGAAAGTGTGTGTCCGGGACTGAACCTATCATTTTGGAAGGTGTGGACATACAGAGAGGTCGGGATTTGGTTATCCTCTCCGATGGCCAACAGGCGGAGTTGAGCACGGTTGCTGTAGACTGTTGGCGTGTTGGTGCTGGAGACGTCTGCAGAGCTGCTCCAGAGAGCATCGGGCAGTTAGACGAGGACAACACGTACGCTTTATCCTGGACCTACCGCCTCAGTGCCATCGGTGAGTGCTTAGGCTATAGGAATTGTGATATGTGGAAGTTTTACACCATTTCATAAACACTTTTTAAAGGGTCTGTTCAGCAAAAATGGAATGTATACAATCTTCATGTTCTCCTACCACAGACAGTCAGCCCAATCAAAGCCTAGACAAAGAACGCTCCGCCCTCTTCATCTGGCATGGACGCCACTCACAGGTCAATGGGCACCAGTTGTCCCTGCCATCATCTACTCCGAATAAGCCTCGGGTCCATATTAAAGAAGGGGAGGAGCCAGCCTGCTTTCTGCAGCTTTTCCGAGGATCCTTGGTCATTCACAGAGGAGAAAAAAGAAAACGCCCAGGTGAGAATCAGTTCAGAATCCTTCTCAGTATTACCTTTATCAAACCAAAGCTATTCTTTAAAAGCTGTTGAACTGTTGAGCCCTTTTTAATAACGGACTCTATTGATGAGAGTTTGATTATGCTTTAGAGGGCTGCCGGATGTTCTGCCTGAGGGGTGCCGTCCCGTTAGAAGCTAACCTGTTGGAAGTGAAGTGCTGCAGCTCTAGCCTGCGCTCGCGTGGTTCTTTAGTCCTTCTAAACAGCCAGCAGGGGGCACTCTACCTGTGGCACGGAAGCAAGGCCCACGGTAGCGCACGCCAGGTGGCCAAACACGCCGTCCAGCAGCTCGTGCATACGTGAGAATCACCTGAACTCCACTCTCATTACGAAATCCCGTACCAGCTCGGGTTACAGGTTCAGATCACAGGTGTACTGTTTGTATCAGGTGTCCTCCTGAGATGGGGCTGAGCAAAGGCAGCAGTCTGAAAATTCAGGAAGTTGAAGAGGGGGCGGAGCCTGCTGAGTTCTGGAAAGCTGTTGGTTCTCAGGACAGAAAATCCTACGACTGCATGCTACAAGGTAACAAGGTCTGGAACACAGAGGCTGGATCAGTGAGGATGTACAGTACAGTACGATTCATTACTCTGTCACTTTCAGATCCCGGCAAGTACAGCTTTACGCCCCGCCTCTTTCACCTGAGCGCCCAATCAGGAACATTTAAGGGAAATGAGCTGCTGTGCTCATATCAGGCTACTGGTGTCGTTACTGCAATGCCGTTCGTCCAGGAATGCTTATACTCGGTGTCACAGCCTGGTGAGAGCAACGTGCGTCTTCGTCTTGCAAAAGTTTGTGCACTGCTAATCAAATGACAGTACAAACAACTGTTTTTAAAATTAACCTTATCAAATCGGTTAACTCATTGGCCATTTTATTAGGTACACCTCCTTGTTCACTAATGGTTCCTTTTATCAATTCCAATGATCAATAACAAAGAAGTACATTGTAGCTCTGTAATTACAGAATATAGTCCATCTGTTTCTCTACGTCAGGGGTGTCAAACTCATTTTCACAGAGGGCCACATCAGCATAATGGTTGCCCTCAAAGGGCCACATGTAACAGTAAGACAGTATAAATGTAACTAAATGTAACCAAATGTAATGTAGAATAAATGTTAGTACTCCTTAATGTTTAATAACTCTGAATTAATTACTTATTCAACTTATTAACATAACATAAATCCTGTTAATAATCAAGTTAAGAAACTCGTATTACTACAAGGTTATGTAGTTGTGTGTCTCTGCGCCCAGCTGTGTTGCCAGGTTTCCTGCGAGTTCCTTAATTCGGTCCGCGATGGTGTTTCTTGATAAACTGAGATTTTAAAATGTCTTTATCTGGTCAGGACACACCTGCTCACAGACCTTCACCATACCCTGCTTCAAAAATGCACCCTCTGAAAAAGACGAGTGATTTCTTCAGCTACAATAAATCTAGCTTTTACAGCTGCG
The DNA here is from genome assembly GCA_034780255.1 of Parotocinclus maculicauda. Lineage (NCBI taxonomy): Eukaryota > Metazoa > Chordata > Actinopteri > Siluriformes > Loricariidae > Parotocinclus > Parotocinclus maculicauda. Next base: position 13,206 of record JAUZSU010127866.1, on the reverse strand, counting down.
TCGTTTTGACCTGTAGCTCTTGTGAACATATTCTGCTGCGATCGCAGTTTGCCTTTTAATTATTGTATAATTTGTTTTTGTTTTTTCTTAAAATCTAACTTTGGCATACTTAGCTCCGTGTTTAGTATCAAAGTGCAGATGTAAATTGTACTCCTTGACAATGGCCACCAGCTCATAACACAAACGTCATACCTGTTTTTTTCCTTGAAGCACAAAACATGTATTGGCCTTCCCATCTCTCTTAAAACTGTCTTCCATCGGCATCAATTTTTCTTTTCCTGGACATTTTGGGATCACTATTTGTAGCTATTTTTTTAATTCCACTTGTCGAAAAAAATCACATCGAAGAGGATACACTGTAATCTAGTGATAGAATGCCGTCACTTGGCGAGCCGTAAAAACGTGCATTGACCATAAACTCAATTTCCCACAATTCATGCCGATTATATTACCCGTGAATCAACGGCATTAGATTGCAGTCAATCAGATCTTTTAAGCGCTCTTACGGGCCACATCAAATGACACGGCGGGCCACGAGTTTGACACACGTGCTGTACGTGCTTTGTTCGTTCTCTTTACTTTGTTCTCTAATGGTCAGCACCCCCACAGGACCAGCACAGATCAGGTACTGTTTGGGTGCAGGATCACCCATGGCACTACACTGACACTGATGTGATGGTGGTGTGTTATGCTGGATCAGACACAGCAGTGCTGCTGGAGATTTAAAAAACCCACAGTCCACTTTATTAGATGCATCTACCATATTGATCCACCTTGTAGCATCAGTACTCACAGGATGCTGGTGGCTGAACATTTTTGGTTGGAGGACTATTTTCAGTCCAGCAGTGACACTTGATATTGCATGAACTGCAGAAAATCAGATGTAGTCACTAATCAGATCAACAGGTTTACATGCACTACACAATCTAATAATGGGAAACCTTTCTTGACTTGGGCAATAATTGAATTTCTATTTTACAACCAGTCAATAATCTCACAGAAGTAGTGCCGTATACCTCAAACTTTATTATGTACATAATGAAATTCATAATTTCCTAGAGTTGGACAGGTGTGTAAAACGTTTGACAAATTTGTCTTTCCATCCATCATGTTGTAGTGCATCTTTTAACTTCTGTTGTTCAGAAAACCAGCATGTTGATCAGGGGTGCCAAAACTTTTGCATGAGACTGTACAAATACTGTAGAAGTTGCACTCAAGTGTTATCAGTAACCCATCATTTGAGCTGAACCTTTTCTATGCAGCTCTGTTCTTATTGGATAACTCACTGGAGGTCTATCTATGGCAGAGCAGCACTGTTCCAGGTTCACAGCGCCCCCACTGGGACACGGAGAGGAAATGTGCCATGGAGACAGCACTTCAGTACTGTAAAGGTAAGGCCAGAGTTTTTTTTATTGCTTGTTTCGAGGATCCGCCGACGGTTATATTTGAAGAATACACAAAAAAATTTTGGGGGGGATATTTCGTGGATCCGCCGCAGTACAAATGGTTGAAATTTAAAAATTTTTTTACATTTTATTTTGCTTTTTCTGCCTTTCGGTTGAGAGCCAACGGTATTGTTCTGTTCATTAATTTTTTTTTCAGATTCACTTTAATTTAATTGTAGGTTAAATAAATTTTATTTTAACTAAAAATGTGTTTTGATTTCTTCCTCCTTCCTTGTATTGATTCCACATAGTTCTCGAGAAATTGAAAAGTGCTGAAAAATAAAGATTTATTTTTATTTTTATTCCTCCATCCTCAGTAGATTCTTAAGTAGGGACATCCGAGGAACAAGCAATTAAAAAAGTCTGGCCTAAGAGATTACAGCTCTGCCCCAAATATAAGCCGTGGAATCCATGAGACCCCTGCTTGTGTCCTGTGGTATTTCATTTGGGCTCAATGGATTAGACTTGTGGGTTTCCTTCCACAGAAGTGTATTAGGTCAATTGATGACACTAAATTGGCATTGACTTTAGTGTGTATATGTGACTTGAGATAACCTTGTGTTTAGATGTAATTTTGTGTGTGTTTCTGAAATGGCCGCTGACGGTGAAGTGGCAACAATAATGATGGTTCATTATTGGTTAAAATATGTAGCCAAAACGTAACGTAGACTTTAGTCCAGTAATACAATTTGGGACGTAGCCCCAACATATAGGAAAGGTCAAAATGATTTACCTTTATTTCCCATCTGTTAAATGTGTCTGATATTCTGTGTGTGATACAGAAAGAAACTCCAGGCGGCCTCCCATGGCTTATCTGATTGAGGAAGGGGCGGAGCCTCTGACCTTTACTAACATTTTTCCATCTTGGGAGAATCCAGTAACACAGGTCAGTTGAAGCATCATCAACACTCTGATCATAATGCATGCAAACGTAGTCCAGACGCGGCAGGTTGCCAGGTTTGCTTATTTGAAGAGACTTTGCTTCTTCACGGCTAGTTTCCATAGAGCCTGTTTGCTTGTTACAGGATCTGGCATTAAAAATTTCTGCAAAATGGCTGCAAAGCTCATTTGGAGAGACTCTGAAGTACTCAAAGCTCACAAAAATGATGGGAATAGTTTAAAATAAATATGAAGCAATTAAAAGAGAAGCATTTGATTTTATTACATTAAACTAGATAATCAGAAAAGCAAATAAAAAGTAAAAAAAAGTTTGATTACGCAAATAATATGCAAACTCAATTCAGGTAATTGAGCGTAAGTGATATATTCATGGGGTAAACAGAATCATGTTAAATTGGACGAGAGTGCTACACATCGACTGTTCAGTAGGGTGTATGGTCACCCAAGAGTGCCAAAACACACTGACAGTGATGGAGCATGGACAAGATCAGATTCAAGTCAAGGATCAAGTCCAGCAGTTCTTGTGGGATCCTATTTGTTTTTATTTTGAAACATCCCCAAACATCCCATTTTTGTTATTTTTTGAGAATACTAACATGACATTTAAGCAAAGTTAAAAAAAAAAAAAAAAGTCATTCAATTTTCAGTGTGTTTAGACAAAACAAGTATTGGAGGTTCCACCATGTTAAAAATCTCATCTGTTTTTTCATATGACCAAATAATACTTTTTGTGAACAGGAATTAAAATGTGTATCATGTGTTTATTGGGTTTAAAGGTTAGACTGCAATAAATTCAATAAAAGTCATATATTTAAGGAAGGTTTAGTTTGTCTCATATTTCTACCTTTTCTGGTTTCTTTAGAAACAAGATTAGATAACAGAATGGATTAAAAAAAAAAAAACCTCAGTCAGTCTCTTCTGGTGTACAAAGTGACAGTGAGGGCCTGAAGTGGAGGAGTGAATTAATTCCACACCACCAGTTTTACACAATAGTGCATTAGACTGTAGTGTGTATGCAGTTCCAGAGCAGCATTTTGTTGCTGTTGGTCCATTTACTCCTGACTGAGCCCCTTTTAGATAACAGACGACTGAGAGCAGAGGAGAGGGCAGAGAAGTAGAGAGAGACAGAGAGGTAGAGAGAGCTCTGATAGGAGTGGCAAGAGGTAAAAGAGCTGGACCATAACCCAGTCTCAATGTTCTCAATGTTAGCCAAGACAATATGTCCCAGCCAGTAAGTGTCTGATCTACGTAAGAGACAGCAGATACGTGATCAGACTGATGCCAAGGTAAGAGAGGAAAAAAGAAAGAGCAAGAGCGTATGACAAATGGAAGGAAGGATTTAATTTGGCTAATGGATCCCCCTCCCACTCCGACTAATGTCAGAGCCTATGCTGGGTGTATCTCCTCATCTCTTGCATTCTCCTTCACCCATTCTCCACCCTCCCCTGTTTTTCCCCTTAGTCATTCCGTACACTTTTAGAGCCAACAATCTTCCCTCATGAGATATATGATGGCAATATTCCCTGCCGCCATGAGACGAAAAAAGGGCTGTTTAGTTAACTGGACCATTATTTTGAACAAAATGAAAACATTTTTAGTATTAAGCTGAAGCTGTTTCCATGGATTGGTGTTGACAATTCCCAGTTCACCCATGTCACACCACAGCCAATGCTCTGTGGTGAACACCAACATCTGTCACGGTTTTCAAGGATTGTAGAGGAGAACAGCGACCAGATTTTTTGGTAGGACATGGCAACAATAATTGCAAACTAATGGAAAGTAGGGTGCTTCAATTCACCTAAAGGTAGTGAATTCCTACTTCGAGAAAGAATCAGAACAGACTTCTACCTTGTTTCTACAAACATCTCACTTCCTCTGTTTTGTATCGCTCATTTTACACTCACTCTTTTTTGTCCGCAGGGGCATGACTGAGGAGTTTCTGTTTGACCGAATCAGGGTTGAGCTTCTCATCCACACTGACCAGCAGCTTCTGAGCTTTTGAGTCCACGTCGCCCACGTCCACGCCTCCCTCGTGATGGAAGAGCACGTAATCGCCCTCCCGTGCCGCATAGATACAAACGTAAAACTCTTCCTCCTGGTGGGACACAGATTGTTTGTTTGGTTTATTTAATGTCTGTATCAGCATCAGTGGCCATTTAAGCAACATAAGCATATTTACATTTATACACAAGGTTATCTCAAGACTAGTCATATTTATACATTCCAGTAAATGTCAATTTAGCATAATCGATGAACCTAATGCACATATTTGGAATATCAAAGAAAACCAATGCAGACACAGGGAGGACATGGAGACTCCATACAGGAAGGACCAGGCAACTCCACACTGGGATTGAACCCAGGCCCTTCTTGTTGTGAGGTGGGAGTGGTGCCCACTAAGCCACTGTGAGGTCCAGTGGGACACAGGACAGAAAAGCGGTGCTAATATAAAATCTGATTAAATCTAATAAAACAGATTGACCAGATTTTAGATATTTCGAGAAAGCTCTTTACAAATGGAGCATTGTCTCAAGGCAGCTTTACAATTCATTGTCTGATATCTTGTGCCAATCCCACCTGAGCAATCCTAGGGCTACAGTGGAAAGGAAACATTATTTAAATGTTATAACCTTTCGCAGACCAAGATTAAATAATTGGCTCAATTTCCTTAGGTTGTGTGGAGACCATGCTAACTGTTGAGCCACTGTGTTGCCTGCATACTTAGTGTCGACTTCTGTTCAACAAACCGTTTGACCAGTGAGGTCCAAACATTTGCAAAAGAACGTACAATTTCCATAACCAGTTCCATGCTACCATTATTTACAGCAGCTAATTCTTTTGAAAAAAAAATGCAGAACTTCTTTCTTCATGAGAAATGTGACTTTACCTGCTTATGAGCCACAAACGGCTCTATGAGGAAGTTCTTCAGAATGCCTTTTGCCTTTCCTACCTGAGAAAGAGTAAAATGGATTAGTCATCAACTACTGAGAACATTATCTCAGGTTATATATTGTCTATTACAGTCAAACCCTGCTATCATAATGAACCTTGGTCTGGAAAATGGTTCAGATGATGAATATTTGAATAGCAGGAGCCCATTTGCATGATTTCTTATAGTTTAATTCCTTTAAATTCCTTTACTTTCTATTAAGTCAGTGTTCTTGATTGCGCTGCTTGTTAATTAACTGTTTATGCGGCACTGTTTGTACTCCTCATGACCATGTTCATGTATCTCATACTTCAAATTGGTGACATGTCGATTAATCAGCACTGGCCGATGTGAAAAAAACAACAACAACAACAAACCAAAGAAATGCAAAGAAAATGATTAGCTAAGTTTAGGTTAACTTAAATTCAGCAGTTTTGTTTCTCATTTATTATTATTAGTTTAATCAGAATGCTAAAAAAATTATATCGTCATTATATATCTGCCATCGGTCACGCTGTGATCTAAACATTGGCATCAGCCATTAAAGAGCCCATATTGGTGAAACCCTACTCAATATGTACTACTAACTTAGATCAAATTGTTGGATCATAATTGATTACAAGGGTTTGGATAGTAAGGGATTAGAAAAGAGGTTCGGTCAGTGAGGATTCAGGTCTAGCAGTCGCTGCAACTTCCATTTAGATCACACAGACCTACACACTCATAAATATTTCTGACAGTGTTTGACCATCTAACTGTTGCTGCAAGCATCACAAAAGAAATGTTCAACAACAGTTTAAATGTATAAATTTCAGATTGTGGCAGGAGTTCGAATAGCGAGGGTTCAGAGAAAGGGATAACAAGCATTCAGATAGCGAGAGTTCAGCCTGTGGTAATGCCAAGAGAAAAGTTTAATATTTCTTTCTTCTTTCTAATTTTTTTAAACACACAGTCCATACAAGACTTTTAGATCAGATTTTTAGGTAGTATTAGTCTGGATAAAGAGTTTTGTAGCATGGGTTGGAATAAGAAGAATTAGGCCCGGATGCACACATCAGTCAGATATATGCAACTGTCCACACATTTTCTTACAGGATTTTCTTAGATCTAGCATTTATATAGTAGCACTTGTTGGCCAGCAAATATTTAAACTGTGGACAGACATCAGAAATGAGAAATGACACCCAGTATATAAGAGTGAACAAAGAAAAATCACCGGCAGTTACTGCAAGCGTCACTGAAACACACAGACCCACACAAGCAAAAATCTCATTTGTCTCAATAGCAGGGCAGGAGTGCTTCAGATATAAATCAACAGGGGAAAATCGGTGAGGAGACATGACATTTCAGAGCCAGAGAGGGTGTGTGTGTGTGCGTGTTGTAGAGTTAGTGAAGGTGGAATAAAATTAATAGGAGTGAGCTATGAAGCTCTAAGAGCCTCCAGGGACAGAAACGCATTTGGGCTGAGCCTTGAATCACACACATCCAACAACAAGGTAGAAAAAAGAGGGGAAAAAAAGCATGTTATATTACATTGTGGGAACCAAATGTCTCCACAAGAATAAAAATATCTCATATTTTTACCCTGTGGCGACATTTTACTGGTTCTGTTATATTTCAAGTAGGTTAATGAGTCTAAGTTACGTTAAGGTGTAGCGTTTCATAATCATTATGTCAACAAAGTCCCCACAAAGACAGTAATATAATCGTGTGTGTGTGTGTGTGTGTGTGTGTGTGTGTGTGTGTATACCTTGTCTTCCTATACTTGTAAAACCCTCACAATAATAAAAAAATGCAAAATACTTTTTGCTTCTGCAACTTTTGGTTTTTGTTTCTTTTACAAAAAAAAAAACTTTATTTGAAAAGCCAAAAATATTTGCTTTAGGTTACTATGGTTAAGATTAGGATTAGATGCAAATGTAGTTATCTGTTCCAGTAATCATGTCACTGGAAAGTCCTAAAAGAATGAGAAATTGAGATGAACAGAGTAGTTAGTGTGTGTTGGAAAATCTAACTAACTGACTCATTCACGTGTGTGTTTGGGTGTGCCTGTTTGTGTGTATGTGCATAAGTGTGAGCTCACAGTGGTCTCCTTCATAAGGCGGAGTTTGAGCCATTCTTTGACGCCCTTTAGATCGAGGTTCACCCCCACCAATCCCAGCTTCCCTCTGCGCTTGATCAGCTGATCTGGCTTTACCACCAATCTCTGAGGACAGAAAACACCAGGCTGTAACCTTATACGTCATTCATACTCATACACATGGAAAACATTTCATCCCAAACCCGGCAAACCAGCCTGAGTGGGAGTAACACACAACATTACAGAACAGCATGACCAGCGAGGAGGTGGAGGAACAGAGGGAATGACTGATGAGCTGAACGACAGAGGGTGAATCAATACTGAATCGGGGCTATTTTAGCACCAAGTGAGAGAGATGAGACGGATGTAATAAGATTACACTACGGTCACTTCCATTACAGTGATTAAAAGGGCTTTCACAGCAGGACTCTAGGGAATTGTCTCAAATATGACCAACTACACCAAACGGAGTTTGTTCAGTCCATTCATTCTCTATGTTATAAGCTTAATCCTAGAGTCATGGGAAAGCCGGTAGCACAGATTGTAAAGCAGAAACTCAGGGGCGTCGGCAAATCATATGTGGGCATGTGTGTGTGCGTGCGTGCATGTATATACATACATATAACCCAACTTATTCCACGCAAGTATGCTAAACCGCATCATTTACGTGATATACCATTTTACTTTAACTTTGGTTTCAAAGATTAAATGTGAAAACGTGTAGCATGCGTTTTAAATGTCAACTGAATGTTGTAGTGTTATGCTATTAAATTAAACAGGCAATGCATTTGGAGAAAAAGGCATAAAAACTAAGTATTTAAAAACAAAAAAAAAATTAGCAGAGGACTTCCCTGGACCCCCTACATGTGTCTGGGTTAAGCCCCCAATCTCCTCGATCACTTTGGAGACAGACACACACACACGCACACACACACACACACACACACACACACACACACACACACACACACACACACACACACACACACACACACACACACGATAATACACGTCTTTGGACTGTGGGAGGAAACCAGAATACCTAGAGTAAACCCACATAGACACAGTGGGGGCATGCAAACTCCACACAGCCCAAGCTGTGAAGCTAACCACTCACCTCAGTCAGCAGCCATGGATGCTCCTGGACCAGTTTGCTCCAGTCCGTAGCCGAGTTGACGTTAGCATACCGGAAGCGGTTTTGCACAACAGCCGTTGTGCAGATGTGCTTGTACAGGAACTCCTTGCCCGTCTGCTCAGATATGGCTTTTGCTGACATGCTGCTGGATTATGTAGAACTGCAGGGAAAGAAGACTGTAAATCAATTGCTTTAATAAATGTTAATTTACATTAAGCAAGTCTGTGTGTCCTTTATTACTATTAGTTTTTATAAATTACAAAAAAAAACAAATTAAGATATTGTATTAATACAGTGTAATCTATTACCCTGCTCTCTAAAAATCAGCATCAGCCATTAAAAACCCATTTTGATAGATCCCTAAACATAACATTACAAAGCCCAAAAAACGTGTACAACCTAGTTATATAGACTGCTCACGGAAATAAGGGATATTTAGTTATGAGATATTTAAGTTGGGGTGGCTCGGGGCATGGTGGCTCGGGGGTAGCATCACTGCCTCACAGCAAGAAAGTCCCGAGTTCAATCCCAGTGCAGAGCGACCTAGGTTCTTTCTGTGTCCACCCCTTGTCTGCGTGGGTTTACTCTGGGTAAAGCTGGCCTGTGATATTTTGTTGTGTTATTTTTTGGCATATAAAAAAATCTATAAGAAATATTACCATAATTTTTATGTCTAACAGCTTTAACATTCGATACAAAAAAAAACTACATTTAAGTTCCTATGTTTAAGAAAAGTGAGCATGTCACTGCATTGTGGAAACAAATCAGGTCACCCTTGCAGTACAGTGACATAATTAGTATTAGATTCCACAAATAATAATTTCCCTATATTTAACACAGACTGTTTCTGTTTACAATCACTTGGTTTGGTTCTGTGTGCTACTGACCAGAAGATCCACGGTTCACGTTGGTGCCTGTGTTGGTCTCTTAAGCAAGGCATTTAGTCTACCATTGTGAAGACCTCTACATTAACTCCCTTTAGCATTTTGTTCTTATTGTAGCCTTTCTAATTGTGTCTTTCCTACTGAGTCCATAGACCCCAAAACTAAACAGCGTAGTTCATATAGCTAAATTCAAACTGGGCTGTATTACTGATTGAAGGACATAATCATGACAGTAAAAAGCAGTTCTACAGATCTACGATATTTGGTCAAGGAAAAAGATTAAATGAGAAGAGCAATTATGAAAGAACTTCAAAGGTCAAAGAAAAAAATATTCCCTCTTCCTCTTCCTGCTTGCTTGTTATATCTTCTAAAACGAGATTCAAAACGAGCTTTTCAGGATAGCATGCAGTGTGGATCGGGCTTGCTCGATAGCTCATGCTGTGCAATCAGGAAACAGGGAGGATGTTCAGAACTAACGAGTGAAGTCCAGTCTGCTTTTCCATGAGTCATTCAGATTTACGTGACATGTACAGTTTAACTATGGTGCTGAGACTTTTAGGAAACCCAAGGTTTTCATCAAAAAAGGGTGAATGAAAAGATGGTGTGCTTTTTATTGATTCATATTTTTTTTATATATACACAACTATTTATCCATCTATTTATTTATGGTTTTATCCTCTCTAGCTGCTGTATTCCTAACTTAGGAACTGTGCATTCGTCTTATTTTCGATCAGTCTGTTCACCCATCCACTCAATTATTCATATATCCATACAATCCTTTCATATCCATACGTTCATCTAAATGATCCATCCACCCAAAATCTATCCCCTACTGGTCCATCCTTCCAGCTGTCATCCAATGACCCATTAGACAATTTATTTATCCACCTATGCATCCATCTATTCATCTGTTTATCCACCTTTTTTCAGCTCACCTATTTATTTATCTATCGTCCATTTATCTATCTTGTTTCCAATTTTTGGAGCAATTGTCCCTCCATCTACCCATCTGACCGACCATTCATCCATTCATCTATCAGTTCATCCATTTAACCCATTAGTTTATTCATTCTTTTATCCATCTATTTATCTACTCCATTGCAGCCATCTATCAATCCATCTAATCACCTATCTGACCATCCACCTATCCTTCTATCCACCTGTTTGTGTGTCTGTCCATAAATGTATTCATCCATACAGTATCTATCAAAATGAGTACACCCTTCACATTTTGTAACTTTTTTTTATTATATCTTTTCATGGGACAACACTGAAGATCTGTCACTTTGATACAATGTAAAGTAGTCAGTCTACACTTTGTATAACAGGGTAAATTTGCAGTGCCCTCAAAATAACTCAACACACAGCCATTAATGTCTAAACCACTGGCAACAAAAGTGAGTACACCCCTAAGTGAAAATGTCCAAATTGTGCCCAAAGTGTCAATATTTTTTGTGGCCACCATTATTTTCCAGCACTGCCTTAACTCTCCTGGACATGGAGTTCACTAGAGCTTCACAGGTTACTGCTTCTGCTTCTCCATAATGACATCACAGTGCTGGTGGATGTCTCCTCAACCTTCCATTTTAGAATGCCCCACAGATGCTCAATTTGGCCATTTCAATTTAGGGGTGTACTCATTTTTGTTACCAGAGGTTTAGACATGTGTGATAAGTTATTTTGAGGGCACAGCAAATTTACAAATTTACTGTTATACAATCTGTAGATGGACTACTTTACACTATCATCTTTGCTTTTACTCATTTATGCTACTGTTTAATTTTTTGTCATAATTTTGTTATGGCATTAAGTGTCATATATTTAGTGTTGTCCCATAAAAAATATAATAAAACAGTTACAAAACTGTAAGGGGTGAACTCACTTTTGCCTATCCATTCATTTCTCACTTTTCTCTTTATCTACCCGTCTGGCCACTTTATTACAAACATTTTAAAAACAGTTCAGTCATTTAACTCTCAAGACAAAAACAGATACTGCCACTTCTCCCAGTTCCAGACACTGATAACTTTCAGCTTAAGCAAACATCACCAGGATGTGAGAACGACTACACAATAGGCTTCACCAAGCTCATTTCAATTTTCTTAAATATAGCTCATTTTTTAAAGCTCAAGACTTTGCTGCACATTGTTTCTCACTGACAGACCTAAGAGCTCATGTACGAGTCTCCACACCTGAGCAGCTTTATAATAGACAGAATGTGGTTATCTCTGATGCCTTGTCTAAATCCTGTCAGAGCCTCTAACAAAACAAGAACAACAAACTGTCAGTCAGGTCCGACTCAGTGACCCAAAGCTCTTTCCTCTCTTTAGCTTCTCCAAACAGCCACACAGAGGCTGGTCATTTTAAAAAGAAGACAGTTATTAAAATGTTGCAAACGCTTTCACATGAAGAAAAGGCCAAACACAAAGTGAATGTGTGAGTCTAGTTTTAGTGAGTCAGTTTTAATGAGGAAAGGATAACACACTCGTCTGTCAGAGCAGGAGAGCTCATTTACAGCTCCTCACCGGCCCTACTTAGAAAACCTTTAATTTAACAGATTTACATTCAATTATTCTCCCATTAAAAGTGAGACATTAGACAAATCGAGACATTAGTGCAGCTGAGTTAATTATTTCATTAACGAATTACTTAACACCAGGGTAACAGTAGGAGTATATTTTAGTATACTTTACTGAAATGTCAGTATATTAATGGCTCTTGATTATAACGCTCAGGATTTGACTGAACAAGTCCTTTATATGTATTTATTTATATACATTTTATCTTTCAGTTTCAAATGTAGGGCATAGTGTTGAGGTAAGGAGGTACAAAGTAATGCATTAACTCCTGTAACCACATTACAGCTAATTAACAATAATCATCACTTGCAAACCTTCGCTGCTTTGACAAGTGATGGAATGAACAAGGATTTAAAGCTTTAAATCATTTAAAATAAAAATAATTAGGAGAACAATTAAGTGTTTGAAAATCTTCGTGTTTAGGGACATCTGCTGGTCAGATTTGTGCAACTGCCTCAGAAAAATCTGAACGTGCAACTTTTGTTTTCATGTAATCTTAGCATCTGCATAGATCATTACAGATCCTCCAGTTCCTCTCCTGATGGGATTTTAAGATTTTAAATGTAACACAACAGGGAAACGTTACTAAACATAATAAATACTAATCAGTACATTTAAGCAACAGACCACTCAAAGTTGTATGTTATCATGAATAACATCATGGCTGTGATGATCTGTGGCACTCGCCTTTGGATTCTGCCTGGCAACAATCATAGCCGTGATGTTATGAAAATGCTTTGATACAGACAATGACTTCCACCAAAAAATATTTCCACAGCTAATGACCTATACACAACAATTCCTCACACTGCCTTAAAACAGTATTCTACAAAAGGTGTATGGCATTATAACACCACCAAGTAAAGCTTGTTAGAAATAAAAAATTGCAAATATGAGAAGATGAAAGGAGACAAAAAACTGCAACTAATAATAAAACAATATAATTTAATTAATTATTTAACTAAATATTCTATAATCAGTAATAACACATTTCAATTTATCAGACAAAATAACACAAGGTATAAATTAAGCACATAGAATTTTAAGTCCTTTGCTCCAAAGCCCAACAGTGTAATTTGAACCTTCAGCCATCACTAAACCTAATAGATGTTTTGCTCACTTTTTATATATATGTATATATGTATATATACAGTGGTGTGAAAAAGTGTTTGCCCTCATACTCATTTCCTGTTTTTTTTGCATGTTTGTCACACTTAAGTGTTTCGGAACATCAAACCAATTTAAATAGTAGTC
>JAUZSU010127855.1:0-17172 GCA_034780255.1 Parotocinclus maculicauda | reverse complement strand
TGTTATCACGAATATCAGCACGGCTAGAACACTTCTCAACCAATCAGATTGTGAGGTCGGAACTAACTGTTGTATAATATTTATTATATTATTGGCATTTTAGTTGCCGCATTTCTGGTGGATACCATGTTGGTTTAGACCTAGATGCGTTTGCTCTCATTGCCACTCAAATCCCCAGATCGAATCCCAACCCAAAGCTTTCAATAACACCCGTTCACAAAGTGACACTCACTTAACCACATACAGCACCCGTATTTATTATATTTACATTTACAGCATGTAGCAGACGTTCTTATCCAGAGCGACTTACAATTAATACAGTCTTACAATCCAAGCAATTGTGCATTAAGGGCCTTGCTCAGGGGCCCAACTGTGGCAGAGATTGGATTCGAACCCTGGCCCTTCTGGTCCATAGTCTAGTACTTTAACCACTAGGCTACCACAGTTTTAATCTAGTGCACAAAGCATACTTAACTGTAAACCAAAAATACTAAATAACAGCCCACGTTTGCAGTCGAGCACATTGTTTACTTGCAATCGTTCAACCTTGAGATCTGTTTATTTATCGATTCGTTTCTTTTTACTCGGCTCACTGTTTGTAGCAGAGCCATGATAAAAGGGGCACACGAGCCGTCCGAGCTGTTCCCGCGATACAGCAAGACCTCAGTGCGTGTTTGTGTGTAATCCACTCCATGATCTGCTCTGGAGTCCAACACTATCTCGTATCAGACCGACGGATTCCTGAAGAGTTGATTGGTCCCACTGCGAGTGCCTCAATGGGATGAAGAGGTATAGAGAAAATCTTCGATTGCTCACTGTAAACCCGCTAATAACACGAAAGGATCAGGAACGGCCTTGAGCCCGAATGGTGGACGTGTAGGAGGGGAACGTGGAGGAGGCTCAGTCCAGATCTCTGGCATCTTTTAGTGCCTTTGTCTCATACGAGTTCTTTTTAAAGCACATTCACACACTTAATGTAGGAGTGATTAGTTACAGGATGTGCATCGTTATATTATAACACTTGCCCTTTTCTGGACACTGGGCAAAACGAATGGCCTTTAAACATGTATAAAGGAGAACAGGTATGTTACAGAAATGTCCTGTGGTCTGATGAGACCAAAATAAACTTCTTTGGTTCAGACGGTGCCAAGCGTGTGTGGCAACAACCAGGCGAGCAGGACCAAGACAAGCGTCCCGCCTACAGGTAAGCATGGTGGTGGGAATGTTACCGTTTGGGTCTGTATGAGTGCCGCCGGCTGTCTGGAGCTACAGTTCATTAAGGGAACCATGAATGCCAACATGTACTGTGCCCTAAGTCCAAGAGCAGGGACCCATGCCCATTTCTTGGTGCCCGTCAGGAGGTAGACGGCAGTTTTTCGAGCCAGGTGTGATCATGACGAGTTCGACTGGCAGATACATGTCCAAAATACACCAAATTGCAATAATCGGCACAAGAGGAGAAAAAAACGAGCCGTTTCCATGTCTTTAAAGGAGAAGCTATTCATAAAGATTGTAAGAAATCCTTTAACATTGTTCCTAACCTGGCTTAAAATCCACCAGCTAGGCTGCAGCTCCGCTCTTTTGAGCTACTTTCGATGCTGGTGGAGTCAGTTTGTACGCAGCCTTCCTTTCGGGCGTTCTGGTTATGTTGCACTAGGTAGGAGAGGCGAGTGCGTCCCTAAATTCCTGCAAAATCCAAATTGGTAGGAATTGATTATCGTAGTTATGCGGTGTGTGGAAAACATTTCTTCTGCTGTTATCTGTCCGGGTTCAACACCACCCAAAAGTCCTCCTGTCCCCTCTGAACATTTTAGACCCCAGCAGCTCTTTTAGGGGTTAAGATGCTTAACGAATCACCTTTACTTTTACTAGGATCAACACAAATTTAAGTGGGAAAGTCCATACTGAAGCAGAGCATGATCCCTCTGCCTTCAGAATCTGGGCATCAGGGCTGTATTGCAACATAACGACCCCAAGCACACTTCCAAAATTGACCTCTGCCTTACCCTGGGTAAAGGTAAAGCATGTTTCCAGAACTAAACCCTATTGAGCATGTGTGGGGCGTTCCTAAACGGAAGCTGGAGGAGAGCAAGGTCTCAAACATCCACCAGCCCAGTGATGACATCATGGAATAGTGGAGGAGGAGTCCAGGGGTCCAGCTCAGATGTGGGGCTCAGAACTCAGTCGTTATGTTGCAATACTGCTCTGATGCCCAGTTTTTGAAGGGAGGGGATCATGTTCTGCCTCAGTATGAACTTTTAACACTTAATGTTAAGTAAAAGTGATTCATAAAACATCTTAACCTCTAAATGAGCTGCAGGGACTGTGGTAGCCTAGCGGTTAAGGTCTGGACTTTGGACCTGGTGGTCATGACGGATCTTATGGTCTTGGGTTCAAATCCCATCTCTGCCAAGCTGCCACAGTTGGGTCCTTAAGTAAGGCCCTTAACCCACCATTGCTTGGATTGTAAGACTCAATATTGTACTATAATTAAGCCACTTTTTTAATTGTTTATTCCTCGGATGTTCCTACTTAATCTAATAAGGAGGGAGAAAAAAAATAAAAATAAATCTATTTTTCAGAGCTTTTCAATTTCTCGAGGACTATGTGAAATCAATACAAGGAAAGGGAAAGAAATAAAAATATTTTTTTATTAAACAATTTATTTAACCTACAATTAAATTAAAGTGAATCTGGAAAAAAATTTAATGAACAGAAGAAAACCGTTGGCTCTCCACCAGGGGGCGGAAAAACCTAAAAAAAATTAATAATAATTTTTTATTTATTTAATAATTTTTTTTAAACCATTGGTGCTGCAGCAGATCCGAGAAATACCAAAAATATATATATATTTTTTGTATTCTTCTAATATGATCGTCGGCGGATCCGCAAAACAAGCATTCAAAAAAGTCTGGCCTAAGAGGTGTGTCCATAAAGTGCATGTATAGGTAACAAAAAACACTAATATTTGTAAAAACATAAGCATTTACCATGTTCATTCTCTCGCCGCCTTTTCCATGAGTAACAGCGGGACTCATTACCTAGAAGAAATATATTCAAATATAAATAATAATGCACCATTTTATATCAGTGTTACACAGCATCTCCAGTAAAAAATTTGTTTGGATCTTTGAAAAAAGTCACTTCTACCGCAACAGGATAATGACCAAAACCTCCTCAAAGCTTTGCAACAACTTTTTTTAACCATTTCAGGACAACAAGGATTGGATGCACATAATTTTAGTTATTTTGAAACAAAATTCCTCTTAATCTGACAATGAAAATAACACATACATATCAAAACCAGCCTTATTTGTATAAAGCCAGTTTCATACAAATTTGACTGCTCTAGGTTGCTTCGATTGCATTTGGCGTCCATTTAAATGCACAGGACAAATAGGTCTCTTTGTCCTCAAAGGTTAAACAGCAAAAAAGATCAAGGACTGTCATGGCCTTTTGTACTGACCATAACCCATTAAATCATTTATGGGGGCACCTGAAGACAGAGCACGCCAAGCATTCAGTAACATCACAAGATGCTCTGTGGAATATTGTGAAATCATGCTGGGATTTACATGGATCATCAGATCAGAGTCCATGCCAGTTCGAGTGCACACCGTCATTACAGCAAAGAATAATATATAAAAATAATAATGGTACCTCGGTTATAAACCACCTCAGAACTCAATGAATTTGGTACTTGACGTATTATGACTAGATAAATTTTTCTCTGCTCTCGTTGTTTGCTCGGTACTCTGCGCACTTGCTTAAACTTGTGAGGGGAGCTGCTCAACTCGTCACATCTGAAACTCGATTCACAATTCAGAATTCACGATTCATTAGCCAGCGATTTAATCTCAAAATAGCTCGATCTCAGTGAAGTGCTGTGTGTGTTTATCCTGTTTTCCTTTATTTGGTTGATGATTACAGTAAACTGCAAAGATATCAAGAACTGAGAAGAACTCTCAGGCTGAGCATTAGCAACTAGCACCTTGAGTTCACCAATAGAGTAAGTGTTTTGCTTTTACTTTTCACTTTCAATAAATTACATGAGATTTTTCAACACTTTATTTAAAAGAAGCCTTATGTTGATGATTATCTGCATGTTAATGCACATTTTAAACAATATGGTTGGCTCTGTCATGATACAGTATAGCCTATAATAAAGTCCTCAATTCATAATACATTTAACGAATAATGGATTTGTCAGAAGATATCCCCTTCGTAACTCAGGGTGCACTAGTACAATACAACTCCATTAATGCATATAATACCTCATACAGCGTGGATTCTCTGAGGGTCTGGAACGGATTCTTCCAATTTACATGATTCCTTACGGGACAAATTTGCTCAGTACTCATCGTTTTCAGTTCAAGACAAAATACTACTGTACACAAGCTATCATTAAAATATTTAGAATTATTATCTTATTTGTAGTAACAATTATAACTAATATAACATATAACAAATAATATAATGAAGTGTAGTACTATTTGCTTATTTATTTAAAACACACTTATACTGTGGCATTTTAGAACTGCCAATTACAGGTAGATCGATTCAAAGAGAATATGTTCCGACGTATCCGTTGTAAGTCGAGGAGTTTATTATATACTGTATATATCATAGAGTAGTGCACCATACACATGTTTCATACTAAAAATGCCCGCTACCATGTTCTTTCCTCACTACATCAATCCCAAATCGAACACTGGAGAGTATCATGGTGTGTAGCATTAAGCTTTTTAAACATGCTTAAAACACTGGCATTAAACTACAGTTGGGCAAAATCATTAACAGATGTAAATTTTTAGATAGATAGATTTATAATTAACTATAGATAAATCATAAGTTAAAGGGAAATGATAGAGAATATCACACTGCATATCAGTGCTGGGACTGTGGTGGCCTAGTGGTTAAGGTACTGGACTATGGACGAGAAGGTACAGGGTTCAAATCCCACCTCTGCCAAGCTGCCACAGTTGGGTCCATGAGCAAGACCCTTATCCCACAGGTGCTTGGATTGTAAGACTGTATGAGTTGTAAGTCGCTCTGGACAAAGGAAATTAGTAGTCATGTGTATTATCGGATTTAAAATATCATAAAACAGAGACTGTAACGCATGTCTTTGGAATGTGGGAGTATCTGGAAACTGGAGTATCTGGACACAGGGAGGACATCCACTGTACATTTTTACATTTGCAGCTTTTAGCAGATGCTATTGACCAGAGTAACTTACAACTTAGGTTAAGGACTTACAAATTATTCAAACTTACATTTTAAGCAATTGTGGCCTTACTCAAGGACCCAATAGTGGCAGCTTGTCAAAGGTTTGATTTGAACCCTGGATTCTCTGGTCCACAGTCTAGTACCTTAATCACTAGGCCACCATAGTCCCTAACTCCACCCGGGTGAAGTCAAAGGTCAGGAGTGCACAGACTTGTGTTAATTTGAGAATGCAAAGCAGAAGCATTTTCACTAGTGTTCTCAAAGTTTCTGCCCTCACTTTATATTGACAGTATTTCCCTGAATACCATGTTCTTCTAGATTCTCACTCTGTCTCTCACCATTGCTCTCCTGAGTTTTGGTGGAGAATATAAAGCGGTCAAGCTGGCACCGAAGGAAGTCTCGCTCTTCCTCAAGGTCCTCAATGCGTTTCTGAAGCCAGGAGTTCTTCTCCAGAGAGATCTGCAGCTGTGTGTGCAGATTCGTGATCAGCAAATATGAACTTGTCGAAGCCGGAGTGTCATTCCCTATTTTGGGCATAAGAACCGACAAATGTACAATCACATTCACACTTCATAAATCACACTTCACACAAAAAAATGTTGCTGTTTAACTTCTGAATGATTAATCTTAAAATAAAGCTGGAATGACCCGGCCATATAAAAATACATATTTTTAACAACAAATTAGCGAATTAATCAGCAAATTATGTTTTAAATATAAGATCATGAGAAAGGCTGCCTGCAGTTTACAGTTTCATCAGCAAATAACTATCACATAAGTAAAATATTATATTATTTATTTATTTAGGTGTAAATCTTCTGGATTTCTTAATGTAAAGTGGTACTTGGAAGTTTATGAACCCTGTAGTATTTACTTTGTTTATTCAAAAATGACCTTTTAACCATCATAAGATTTTTTTAACGTCCTAAAAGAAGATCAAGACAATTAAATTAAACAAATGAGACAAATATATTATACTATTACATTATTTATTTATTGAAGAAAACAACCTGGTACATATTAGTGAATGACAAAATATGCCTCTCCAATTAGCAGTTAATTTAAAGTCAGGTGTTTTCAATAAATTTGTCGACATTCAAGTTCAGGAAGCCACATAAGTTCTGGAAGCCAAAAAAATTATACATTTATATGTAGCATATATATATGTAGAAAATGATTGTACTATTTATTAGACTTTTTTCTTTTTTAAGTTACTTTTGTTGTACTAAGTTTATAATATATATTTATATTTTGAGAGAGAGAGAGAAAGAGAGAGAGAGAGAGGGGAGTTATTTCAATTTAGTAGAAGACCTAACGCATGTCTTTGGACTGTGGGAGGAAACTGGAGTACCTGGAGGGAACCCACACAGACAACAGGGAAGACATGCAGACTCCACACAGTTTAGATCCAGCCAGCTTCACCTGGGAGTGAATCCAGGACATGTTATTGCAATTGCTTACAATTTTTTTTTTTTATCATACTGATGTCGTAATTGTACCATAAAGCGTCATCTTAACCATTAGTTGACGGTGGGGTCTTGAAGAAATTTTTTTTAAATGCATGTCCCCAAACAAATAGAAAATACCAGAAAAATAATACTTTTTCCATTCCTTTTTTTGGTGAGGACCTTAAAAGGTTAAAGAACAGGGATCCATTAAAGTCTGATCTTTACAACTGCTGGTTCAAGTGTATTATGCATGGACAAAAGATATCTCTGACCACCTTCAGAGATCAGAGTCACCAGGCTAGAAAAGGTCACAAAAGTGTGAAGATCAAATCAGGGCTTCAGGATTTAAATTAGAAGGGTTATGTGTACAGAAAGACAAGCACTGCGTTCCAGCATAAGAACCTAATTCCATCTGGGAAACACAGTTGTGATGTTGTCATGACATGACCTGTTATGTTGCATCTGGGCCAGTACAACTTTCTATCATTGATGGAACAATTGATTATGCATTAAATCTCAAATACAGCTATAATTACACCAGTTTTTCTACTAAAGAAGACCAGACTATTTGAAATGGAAAGTCCTGACTTTAGGAATGTTGTGCAAAGACCTGAAGCAGGCAGTTCCTATAGCATATCAGAATTGATGTTCTTGTACAATGGAATGGGCTTAAATTCCTCCAAGATGATTTGCAGGCCTGAGCAAGCTTTAAGAGGAAATGTAGTTACAGTTGTTTCACAAGGAGGTCACTCCAGCTTTTAACTGAAAGCAAATGTTCACATACGTTTGACACTCAAAGATATGTAAGATTTTCTTATTTTCATCAATAAATGAATAACTAACTTAATATTTTGTCTAATTTGATTAATTGGTTATCATCTTTTACAAATAAAGACAATTCACAAACATTTAAAGCACCATAAATATCTACTATTATAGTAGTTATTATCATTGGAATAAAGTTAACATTTTACAAGTAACTAAAGCAGAAATTCAGAAATAAAGCTTTTTTCATGGCTTATGTGTCATGCTTAAACTGACCTTCAAAGTTCTGCTCATTGTGGCTGTAAAATCCACTCTGCTGCTCAAAGTTATTCTCCTCAAAGGGAATGGAGATTTCATATGCATCCTCAGTTTTGGGAGCTACAAACATGAGAGCATGTCAGGAAAAATTATAGCATGCTGGCACATATCATTAGTGATTAATACACATTCAGGCAAGCTTTTTTCACCGGTGTGGAAAAACAAATTGCACAAAATGCTCCGACCATAAACTAGCCAACATGCACAGTTATGCAAAACGGCACCAAAGCCACAGAAAAATAATCTTACTCTGTATCTCTTGTGAACTTGAATGTTTCCTTCTTGTTGTTTCGGCATTGTTCATATTTCTGCGTGCTTGATCCAGCAGCTTTCAGTCTGATTTCACATAAACAGAACACATCCCGTTGGTAAAAGTAAGTGCCAGGAAAAAGTCAAACAAATGTCAACAAACAATTTATTTACTTTATGGCTATTTTATCAGGTACCACATTGGTACACATGGTAGGTATAGAGTAATAACTAGTATATATGATAGTGTGCACCCCACCCCAATACAAAGCGATCACCACAGGACCCCCACTGACCAGTATTATTTGGGTGGTGATGGACAATTCCCAACATCAATGCCACTAACTTATAACTTATACTAACATATAATTATTACACTATATCCCCAAACTCCATGTTAACAGTTAGAACTACTTCCACTCTTCTGGGAAGGTCTTCTACAAGATTTTGGAGTGTGTCTGTGGGAATGTACTGCCCATTCATCCAAAAGAACATCTGTGAGGTCAGAGACCCTCTTGCACCAAACTTTACCACTGAAACGACATATTCAGGAAGGTAACGTTCTCCTGGCATTCGTCATACTCTGGTTTGTCGATCGGTCTGCCAGATAGAAGCGTGACTTTTTACTTCACACGTTTTCGCTCCTCTAGATTGCAGTGGCAGCATGCATTACATTACTCCATCTGACACATGGCATTGTGCTTGGTGATGAAAGGCTCAGCAATGAAAAACCATGTAATGAAACTCCTGGCACAGTTTTTATGCTGCTGTTAATACCAGAGGAAATTTAAAACTCTGCAAATATTGAGTCAACACAGTGCTGCCAAATTTTATGCACCATGTACCTAAGCACTCAGAACTTTACAAGGTCTGACACTTTATGGCTGAGTTGCTGTGGTTCCTAAACACTTCCACCTTTTAATAATACTACTCACAGATGACTGTGGTGTATCTAGAATGAAAGAACTTTTATGAACTGACAAGCAATAGTGGCATCCTATTACATGCTCGAATTCAGCTGGCTCTTTAGAACGACTTATTCTTTCACAAATGTTTTTAAAGCCAAACTGCATGGCTAGGTGTTTTATTACATAAACCCACGATGGTGGGACTAAATGAAACACCTGCATGCAATGATTAAGAGGTGTGTCCCAATACTTTTGTCTATATAGTGTATGAATGCAATACACTCGCCCAAACGGAAACGATTAAAGCTCAAGAGGCGAATATACAGCAATTAAACAAATGCATGATAAACACAATGCTCTCTGCTCGTGACTGAACTGCTTAGGCATTTGACACCGACTGTTGACATTAGCTTAGCTAAATAACAGTTACAAATATGAACCGGTTACTGTTCATAATGCCAATACAATACAGTAATGGCACGTGAAGCATATAAAACATACAGTTTAGCTACTACATATAGTTACATTAGTTCACGAGAGACGCTGTAGTTTGCATCCAACAGCTAGCTGGCTAACAGCTGCTGCCTGTCAGTAATGCAGAGCTAACATCTGTAGCTAGCCGTTTGTATCGTGCCGTTCTGCCGCCGCTGCTTAATTAGTGTCACCGTTTCTGCATCAGAACAAAGAGACGCGTGCACAAACCGTCGCGTAATCTTCTGTATGCGTCGCATATAAACAGTATAATTAATGCTGTATGAGCGTGCACATTTCCTCTGTCTCACTAATTCACTAGCGAGCAGCTCACAATAACAATTAAATATCTCCCACTATCCACTCTCCCTGAAATGTGACGTACTACCCCGTGTGTGTGTGTGTGTGTGTGTGTAACCTTGAATTTTGACTCGTTTTCAAGTCCTCGCTTATTTAACTGTTTTTTAGAGTCAAATACCTTGCTTTAGGTTACAGAGGTTAAGGTTAGATGCAAGTGTAGGTTGTCATTCACAAGTCCTCACAAGGATAGCAAGACGAGAGAGAGTGAGTGAGTGTGTGTGTGTGTGTGTGTGTGTGTGTGTGTGTGTAATTTTATAGAAGTCCTCACAAGGATAGCAAATCAAACATGCCGAAGGTGAGGATGCCCAGGAAAAAAAAAGAAAAGTAATGTGAAATTTCATAGTAAAACTGTAAATTGCTTGACAGTTTTAATAGTTTGACCACATAGTTCACAGTTTTAGTATGATTTTTTGATGCTATTTTGGCCACTTCCTGGTTCTACTGTACATTTTCATAGTACAATAGTAAACCTGGTTGACTATGAACTGACCATAAATTATTTCACAGTTCTACTATGAATTTTGATGGCAATGTTTCATTCAGCGAGTTAAACCCCAAAAGTAATACATGTTCTCCTGACGGTAATACAGCTGACTACATCTTAACTAAACAAATTTGCTCTAAGCTAAACGAAGTACACAAACCATGTACTTGAGTTAAAGTAGAGATCCCCAAGTGAAAATGTTACTCCAGGAAGAGTAGAAATAATCTCTTTAGACCCACACTTGAGTAAAAGTACAAAGGTGCTTGCCTTCAAATGTACTTAGAAAGTAACATGATTTATTATTGCTCCAATACCCTGTTATTATCTGTATGGTATTTAGTATTTTATTATATTAATTATTAATTAGTTTTTATTATAAGATGCATGCTTAATCAACTAATTGTAGATCATCTGATTTTTTATTGCCTGAGCTCTAGATATCCAGATGGGTGTGCTTACTTCTAGCTTTTTGTCTTTTTATGTATACACAAGCCAAAAAAAAAGAATGACAGATTTTGCACAATATAAAGTACAATATTTGACTTGTAGTAGAGTTTAAAGTAAAAAGCCTCCCGAAATGGAAATACTTCAGTAAAATACAGATACACGAAACAGTACCATTGTGTATTAACGAATTATGTTTATTTACTACCACTACTACTAACAACCCATAAAAACGTACACTATATAGACAGAAGTCTGCCTTTACACACATTTGTGAAAGAAAAGGTCGTTCGAAAGAGCTTGCTGAATTTAAGGGTGCTACTGTGATACTGTGCCACAAGTCAATTTGGGAAATATTCCTAAATATTCCATTATTAGCTGTGTGGTAAACTTTTTAAAAGTGTTTAGGAACCACAGCAACTTAGCCACATAGGCACATAGGTACATGGCAAACCACCTATAGATAGAGAGCACTGACCGCCAGGTACTGAGGCGCATAGTGCATAAAAGTCAAACAGGCTCTGCCAAGTCAATAACATCAGCACAAA
Organism: Parotocinclus maculicauda; assembly: GCA_034780255.1. Lineage (NCBI taxonomy): Eukaryota > Metazoa > Chordata > Actinopteri > Siluriformes > Loricariidae > Parotocinclus > Parotocinclus maculicauda. The sequence goes on along the minus strand of JAUZSU010127855.1, from coordinate 5,948 downwards.
AGCTGTGAGGCAGAAGCTTCATGCTGGAGGAAAAGACAAAAATCCCACAAACACAGTCCAATCTTGTAGAAAGCTTTCCCAGAAGAGTGGATGGGTGAACCAACTCTATATTAATGTCTATGAATATGGAATAAACCAAACTATCAGAAAAGCTTTTGTACGTGTAATGTGTAGGCGTTCTGATACTTTAGTCCATGGCAATCTGAAACGATGCAACTAAATGCTAATCTAATTAATTAAAATGTGTTTTGGAAAAAATAATGTCCACCATAAGTGCTAGCTGTTCCTTTAAGACTGTTAAGTAGTTCTTTTGTGTGTCATCAAACTTGTTTTTCCAGTTGCTTGGGGGTGAGAGTGAGTGAGTGAGTGAGTGAGTGAGAGAGGAAGAGAGTGAGACACACACACACACACACACACAAAGCAAGAGTTGTCACATCGTTGTTATTGAACAGGTGTACAGGTAATGGTGGATCCGGAAAGACGCTTGCTCTTTGTTGTCAGTAGATTTTCAGCATGGATAAAAAGAAGCATAGAGCACAGGTGAGAAGTGTGATGATATGTGTTGACAGTGGTAGCTTGGGGCAGATTTATGGGAGCAAATGGCTGGTAATGTGGAGCACTTTCAAATGTTTTTATACAAGATGTCTCAGTTCGATTGTTGTGTCAATGTTTACCTGTAATCACATGCTTGACTATGGATGAGCTGATGGAAGTTTATTTGTCTCTTTTAATCAGGCCACTATGTCACCTGAGAATGAGGGATTGGCCCACTGTAAATTCGTCCTGGTGTTTTCTATTATCACAGACCTTTTCGGGGTCACCACCATGCTGATTGGAGTATTTGTCCCAGTAGAGGTTAAAGGCCATGACTTTGGTGACCTGCTGGTATACTCCGGTGCACTGCTCATCCTGATGTCCATGACAGGTTGGGTCATGTGGTACAGCGGCAACATTGAAGGACTGAGCTCTCCGAAGGACCTTGGATACAAACCCGGTGCTGTCGATCGCCTTGCCCGCACTCTCAGTCGCCGCTTACTTAAGGCTCAACGCAGTCCGACCATACCCTGACCTCACATGTCTAGTGCGTGAATATACATATCAAGACTGTTCCTCTAGTAAAGCATACGAGAATACATTTTCTGGAACTATAATATTGGAATGGTATAACTGGTACTGAGAAGATAAACACGGTCAGTTGTTGTGTTACTTTAAAGGAATGTAATGTATTAATGCAGTGCTTCCCAAAGTGGAGGGTACCACCTAGTTGGGGACTCAGCGCTATTGTGGGGGAGTGCAGCAAGGCAAATGAATGGGTCATGTTTGAGCACAGCTACATTACACAGTAAAAGAAAGAGACTGACCTGTGACTTCTAATAATTCTATAAAACTTTGTTTTGCCACTTTGTTTTGTTCAGTTTTCTTCGAACAAAGCAATTTTGTATGAATTACTATGTTTCAAATAAATTCCAGTGTTTGGAAACAAAATATGTGCATCTGTGTAGGAATGGAGGGGCTCAAAAATGTCTTATCTACAAAAGGTGGACACTGCAGAAAAGGTTTCTGAACCACCATAGGCTATTAATGCAAGTGTCTTACCATCCATTCTCAAGTGCATTTATATATCATGTTTGTTGGGGTTCCTCACATCTCCAGAGATCAGCCACTCTGAATTAGATTAGGCAGGTATTGAAAGTGAGTGAGTGCACAGTACTGCACGAAAATCTTAGGCCACCATTAAATGAGATATACCATTGTTATGATATAATGACCATATCTAATAATTTAATAGTCTATATTTACTGCATCACAAACATAAAATACAGGATATGTGTATGCAGAATCTTTAAGAACTGGAAAATAAAATCAGTAAAACAGCTTTTACAGGCGATAGTGACAAGTATGTAAAGTGACCTCCCCATACACTTGAGCAATAACAGCATCTGGCAACTTCAAATTGAAACTTCTACAGTCTGAAGAGGATTTCAAAAAACACTACCATTAAAACATACTACTCACAAAAATTAATTGAAGTATATATACTGCTCAAAAAAAATAAAGGGAACTGTGTGTTGATTACTAATCTGGCCATGTTAATTCTATTTATTAAAGTCTGTTATTTGCGCCACACTCGCTGCCAACAGACATGAGGCACTGAATGTACCTAGACCAAACATGGCAGTGTAATGACTCCCACTGAACAGCTATTTGGTTTTTAGTATGACACACCTTCCAAATCCCAAACAAGTACGTTTATCGTTAACTTTCTGCCCCACCCTGCTAAAATAAACAAGTCCTTAAAGAAGTGGTTTGCCAGTTTTGATGGAGAACGTAGTGGGTTTGCACAGGGCCCTGAGCATAACTTCATCAGGCACTTTTCAGAGGAATTGGAGTGTTAACAGGGAAACACCATACAAAATTCAGTGCAATGTTTGATATTTCTTAAACATTTTGCAATTCACATATCAGTGTTCTTTAGGGATTTGGGGCTTTGACTGTGTTTCAACAGAAACTGGTTTAATGAACCGCATGTTTCATATTTTTAATAAATATGTAATATTGGACTTACAAAAGTAACACAGTATGATATCTTTACATGAAAGCCATTGGAGGGAGTACTTCCAGTTCTAATTAATAATTAATACATGTTTTTTCCCCCTCAAATGTCTTTTCTTGTCAAACATTATACACTGTCACATATCTCAATACTGCAATGCACAGACAAATCTCATGTTTCTTTTCCAAACATTTTTCTTTAAATTCCAGTTAGGACATAGTGAAGCTCGGGGTTGAACCGAACATGCATTTACTCCACGTAATACATTCACTGATCACATTATTAGGTATACTTCCTTGTTTATATACTCATTATCAGTTCCACTTACCATATAAAAACACTTTGTAGTTCTACAATTACAAACTGTAGTCCATCTGTTTCTCCACATACTTTGTTAGTCCCCTTTACTCTGTTCTCTAATAAGCAGGACCCTCACAGTTCAGGTACTATTTGTTTGGTGGATAATTATCAGCACTGCAGTGACACTGATGTGGTGGTTTTGTGTTAGTATGTGTTGTACTTGTATTGGTTGGTATGATGAGACACAGCTGTGGTACTGGAGTGTTTAGGCATGTACCCATATTGCTCCACCTTGTACATGTAAAGTCTATATCTGTTGTTGCAGTTTGTGTTATTCATCCTCTAATCCTTCATCAGTGCTCGCATGATGCTGCCTACAGGACACCGGTGGCTGGGCATTTTTTTAAATGGATAGAATGTTTGCAGCCAGCACTGATACTGAAGTGTTTAAAAACTCCTGCAGCACTGCAGTGTCTGATATTCACATACCAGCACTGAGAATAGTCTGAGATTGATTCATCACCAAAATAATACCTGGTCTGTGATGATGGGGGTCCTGACCACTATGGAGCGGAGTAAAGGGGACTAAAGTATGCAGAGATCTAAAAAGTACATCTACATGGTAAGTGGAATTGATAAAATGGACAATGATTGTAGAAACAAGAAGGTGTACCTAATAAAGATTAGATGTATAAATGTGAGGCTTATAACTGAGCTGACCAATGTCAAAGGTTAGATTTAGCAGCCATTATGCAGATGGATTTAGCACAAATTGGTACTTGGAAATTAAACAATTTGTTTAAATCTCACTTGGAAAACACGTTACTCTGTCATTTTCATATAAATACAGGACTAATGAATTGACATTGCAAATATACAATCAGCTCCTGAATTACTGGCCCCTTTTCCTTATGGAAAATGTCTCACCTAAAATTGGCTTGGTTAAAGCAAATTAATTTAAAGAAAATAAAGCCCTAGGTTGTAGCAGTTGTATGCTGCTCTGAATAAGGGCGTCCGCTCCCTGTAAATTTATGCTCTTATAATGCATTTACTTATTGTGTTTATTTCTCATCGTCCTAATCCTTTATTTCCTTTATGAAGGGTGCCAAGAATTCTGGATCTGACTATGGCTTACGATCATTTCCAGTCATCAATACAGAGTTATCAATACAGTATGAGAAATCGAAACAACTGCATATCCCTTTGAGAGTAACAGAAAAACATGAATTGGTGTCCATTTTACAGTAGATCTGATAGTTACACACAATAAATGAAAAACAAACCTGTAATGCAACACTTATTACACAAGGTGCTAGACTTTAATCCAGCATGCTTTGCTTAATGGCTCAAACGGAAGGTTCAGCAAAATGGGACCTGTACCAAACCTTTCCATCCCTTCTCGCTTTCCTTCTCATCATGTACTGAATCTGTTCTGAGTGTTCTGCTGAAGAGAAGCAATGCTGCCCCAGACATTGTGTGCCTTGTCAAGAAAAGGAACATAAATGTGCAGAGTAAGGCACCAGGGGTAAGCTGTTGTTCAAAAAAATACACAGAGAAGAAAAAGGGTCAAAGGGATGGGCTAGGAACAGTCTGAGTCAGGCTCTGCCAGATGATCATGTGACTCCTCTCAGATCTCTGTGGGAGAGCATCGACAGTTCCGTCGGCAATTTCATCACCTGCGGAAACGGAAACTTTTATTCTACAGAACAATATTACATTTATGACATGGCAGGGTTATTGGTGCTACTGTATAATATAGGGCACAGTGAGTAAACACTGTATTTCAAAACTCCAGCAGCACTTGTGTCTGACACTCTCACACCAGAACACTTAAATACATCACCATCACAATAATGTCACTGCAGTGCTGAGAATGATTCACCACCCAAACAGTGCCTGTTCTGTGTTTGTCCTGACTAGACTTGCACTGATCGAACAGCCGGTGACCGGAATCAACCAGTTCTCAGCTGATCAGTCTCATCTAACAGCTACTATGCCAATCATAGCCACACATTCCAATATTAATTTGCAATATAATTCTGTTTTAAACACAGTTCCAGCTTTACACCATATGTTTGTTTATTAGACAGACACTGCTGACACATGCTGACGACAAAGACGTGTTCATTTTCAGCTGTGCTTCAAACTGCACTAAAGATTCTCTAATGCAGTATTAGTGGGGAAGCAGCGATATGATGTTATTTAGGTTACAGCCATGGCAGTGTTCAGTCTTCAGTGTTTTATTTCTTCACAGTAATTGAGTGCTGTTTGCAGTAAGCATAATGACAGTAAACAGCAGAGGAAGAACCCTCAGAACAATATAATACATAAGACACACTGAACAAGTAGAATTTAACAAAGCAAAAGCTAAATATGCTAAGAGTGCAGAGCCAGACATAAGCAAGCAGCTGCTAATATTTTTTTTTGATAAATGGTAAAAAGTGGTAAAAACAAAATTTATCTGTACTATCTGTACCGGGCAAAATTGTAATAGGCCAGTCATATGTTTAAACAAATCGTGAATCAGGCTCAGAAAATTGCAATTGCGCATCTCTAATTTGACCACGACCAAACAGGTGTCATGCCGAATTCGGCACCCCTGCTGCCAGATGCAACCCCGGCAACGTATTTTACTGAATCCTGTTGGGTTTCAGGCTCAACTGTTAGCATTAGCAGCTAGCGCTCTGAGTTCACCAATAAAGTAAGTGTTTAGCTGTTACTTTTTACTTTCAAGCCATTACTCATTAAACTACATAATTTTTCAACACTTTGATCACTACATGATCTTTAAAATAAGCTTTGTGTTAATTAATTTTGGCCAACTCTAGCTTAATGTAAGTCTTAATAATGTGCAATAAGGTCTACAGTACAGACTATATTAAAAGATTTAATTTATGATGGGTTTGTCGCAACATATCATAAATCAGGGAGCACCTATACAATACAACTCCATTTATATATATACAGTCGATTCTGGTTAATCGGACCACATCGGGACGTTTTGGTCCTAATAACCGGCTGGTCCGATTAAACGAACATGCCCTATGTTACAAGACTGGACGTGCTATGTAACATATTAAATGTTTATTAAACC
>JAUZSU010127844.1:0-17176 GCA_034780255.1 Parotocinclus maculicauda | reverse complement strand
CACCTGCCCCACAACCGCGACCAGAGCGCCTTCGGGGACGCCCACATTAATCCTACAGGGGATGATGAGAAAGAGAATGACAAGATGGACAAAGGAAAAGCAGTTTGGCACCCCGCTCAACTTATACCACAATTTTTTATTTTTTTTTACCCAATTTGAAACGTCCAGCCCGAGTCAAGACCTTTTTATACCTTAAAACTGCATGGCAAGATTAAAAAAAAAACAACACCCCGAGTTCGAAACTGACAGACCAGGACGCTGCGAAACATTTTAATTAGAGCCTGTTCTAATTTCTGCCTTGGTAAAATCAGGCTGACCAATCAATGCTCGGTTGCTGGGCAGAGCAGCTCATATATAAGCGCTTATTATAAAAAACATGGATATTAAAGTAAATCTGTGGTTTAATTAAGCTGATAGGTTGGAGAATGATGATGAAACTTAGTGACTGTAAGGAACTGTTTTACTTTTTATCTGAGAACATTTCGGTATCTAGATCCCCAAGTTCAACTCCTCCCTCCGTGTCTCAGTTGAGACTCAAACGCAAAAACGTTTCCATTTTCCGTCAAGTGAACCAACACAAGACAAAGGTGCCAAAACTTTGAGATATATAAAAAAAAATTAATTAATAATAATAATAATACAGACCTCAAAACGCAGGAACCTACCTGGGCATGTTTACGTCACAGACACGTTTTCATATTACAGGTATAATGCATAACAAAGCAGTATTACTTACAATAGGACAGGTACATAGACTTACGAGTGCCATGTACAGCTAGGTACAAATAAAGGAAGGAAAGTCTTCCACTATAGAAGCAAATCGGTCTCATCAGACATTTAATTTTAAAAGCCTTAGAATTTCTTTCATTGAATTTTTTTGCATCCGTATTGTGCATCTGAATATTTTCACATTGAAATTTTGTATATGAATTTTTTTTTTTACCTCTACTACTTTATGGGGGGGGGTTAAAAAAAAAATCTCAAAAATGAGAGCTTGGTGAATGATCTGGCGCCATCTGTTGTACAAACAGGGCATTACATTTGTACTAAGCCAATGTTACATCCCTAGCCTCTAAACACATCAACTGAATAAGAACAATCTGAGCTAAGAGACATACTTCAAACTAATTAAGACGTTAAACAGTGCTTACCTGTATAAACATGATACATTTTATAATTAATTAGCCTGAACAAAGGGAATCATGCATATTTATGTGAATGAGATGATTTAACATGCAAACATGGAATCATTTCTGCTTTAATAATGATTATTTCCCATTTGGTAATTCCTTTAAAAGATTACAGTTTAGTTGGTTGGTTTGGAAAATACTTAATGAAGCCCAGATTCACATTTATTACTCTAGTATTGAAATAAACATTAGTCGTTACACACCGAACACGATTTCTCACACTGCCTCTCCGCTGGACATCTTTTCGTACTCTGAACTAAACTAGAGTAAAAATACAGTTTAATTTCGGTGATACGTAATTATAAGCTGATCATGGTCAGATTTTTGGACTTCTGATTATTTGAGCAGTCGTGTAAACAAACATTGTATTCCGTAATCTAAAAATCAGAATCAAAAGTAATCCGATAAATAAAGCTGGATTTAAGATCATTAATCTGATTACAGTTGCCAGGTCCTTATTATTAAAGATCTACGTTTGGTTTTTTTTTTACATAAACATGGTGCGGGATGCTCTGGTGGGATCTGGTAACCCTGGAAATGAACGCATCCCGCTCTAAACGGAGCCTCTGAAATGTAGCACATGCGCAATAAAATGAACTTTGAAGATTATTTAATTTCTATTGCGCACAGTAGTTTTACCACGTCAACTTAAGCTCGATTTTAATTGTATTTTCGGACGGTTGATCTGATTTGATTTAGAGACGTAAACAAGAGCGCACTAAAGCATTTCCCCATCTTTGGGAGACTAATTTTTTGAGTAACATGCCCGAAAATATTAAACAAAATCCTACAAGTACCGCTTGATGAAGTAGCTAAACATCAAACCCATCAATCTCTAGGCTTAGCTTTATTAATCTATTCTTTTGCCAGAAATCTGACAATTTTCTTTAATAACAGAGGCTTGGTTGACCTCACTGAATTATTGAAAACTTCCTGAGGATAACAGTTATGAATATATAGGTGCCGAATACATAGCACCTTCTTCAGTATATCCAGAAGGGGTAGGCCAGTCAACATCGTGAAAATCTATTCATCATTGTATTAAATAAATGATTACATTCTGAGAGTAGCAGCCTTAAGGACTTCTCATGAATCATGAAAAGCGTCTTTAGACTATGAATGTGGGCTTCAAATCAAGTGTTGTTGACAGATTTAAAAGGATTCAGTCGATGAAATTAAAGTTGTAATGCAAACGATAAAATTACTTATTTATAAACGAGATTTACAAAATTATCTGGTGAATTTCCAGGCTAATCCATGCCTCGGTATCAATCATTTGCCCTACATCCTGGTGAGGGTTCGAGCATGCACGTGTACTTGCCGAGTGAATCCCAAGACAGCAGGTCTCTCGCGCTATGCAAGTGTGACATTCTCATGTTACACATCTGAGGACATAACACTGAACCTTTACCACACTGGCTTTAGTTTAGGCATTCATATTTCTGACACAGTGTGTGGGTGGGTGTGCGGGGGTGTGTGTGTGTGTGTGTTTGAACCTTATTAATGTGGGAGGATCTTCTTTAGACCAGTTGAAAGTTCCGTCCACAATCCTGATGCTGTCCAGAGCTAAACAGCAAAAGAAATGAACATCAAAGCCCCGCCAACACACTTTAACCCTGAAATATAAAACAGAGGAGCTTGCTGTTCCACCTCAAACTCCTGTTTAAAGGGTTAAAACCGTGAGCCCTGGTGCAAATGAGCTTTCAAGGACATATTAGGTTCAACTTTGGGCTCTTTTATCAGAGAACAAAGCATTAAAGCTTCAAAGCTGCTACTTCTGGTTGCTGTAAACCAAGTTCAAGCCCTGACCCCATCTAGTTTAAGCCTCAGCTTATTGGACAGGATAAGGTTCAGCTAAATGTAAAGGGAAATCTATAAACAATATAAATTAAACAAATGAGAATGAAAGACTGAATTCATTAATATAATAAAGCTGTAGTTATTTTTTTTATATAAGTTATATAAGTTTTCCCAAAAAAAGAAATCCTAAACGTCCTGGCTCATCATAATAAGTCTGCTCTAAGAGACCAGAAACGGTCGTGCAATTCCCAAAATAGTAAACATTTATTATCGAGATATTACAAATGCAGACTTAATTTTACAAAATGTATTCTCTAAATATTACAATTACATTCTCAAAACATAAAAACTTTATATTACAACTATTCTCAAAATGTTTTTTTTAAAACAGTTTATTCTCAAAATATTACAAATTCATTCTAAAAATACATTTATTTTCTAAATATTACATTTACTCTCAAAATAATCCCAACCTATTTCAAAAAACAATTATGAATTCATCTATTTTTTTTAAATCTCAAAACATAACTTTATTTGAAAAACATTAAACAATTTAAAATTACCAATTTATTAGCAAAATAATCCCAATCTATTTCTAAAAATAAGACTTCATCTGTAAATAAATAATACACATTTATTCTCAAAATATTACAAATTTATTCTCAAAACCATTTCTAGTGGCCCTAAAACTCCATCATATGTTCAAGCAGTTTAAAGAACTCAAGACTGCATGCACAACAGAAATAAGGTAAATAAGGTAAAGGTTTAGTGTTTAGGAGCTTACAGCTAGTGATGGCTTCTCTGTCCACGCTGTCCTCCTCCAGCTCCTCGTGGGAAAGAAAAACACGCAAACGTTTCAGAGAAACACTTGCCTAAAGAGAGAGAGAGATTGATTTGCATTTATAAACCACAGATAAGGGATTATTAATTTGGCAGAACTAATTAAGCACAAGGGCTTGGTGCTGAATTCGTACCTGTACCATGCTGCTGATGACCATAGGCAGCATGTTGAGTGGGAAACGCAGGATATTAAAGAGTGCCAGGGACACGAAGGCTTTCTGTGCATCCAGAACGTTGTGTTCGTCCACCAGCACATACACGGCAAACGTGGACAGCGCCACCTAGCGGAGGAAGTGTTAAAACACTGAAGACTTCAATTCAGTCATTAAGAGGTGTCCTAATACTTTTGTCAGTATATTAGGACATATATCATAATGGGCTATTTAATTTTGAAGTATCCCCTCATTTGAGTGAGCAGGATCGTTTATTACGCAGGATTTAACGTTACGTCAGTAACCCCCTCAGGTCTCACCAGGAAGGGGGCGCAGACCCAGGTGAAGGTGGACATGGCGGCAAGGTAGGCAGCCTTTTTGAGCACTCGCAGCTCACTCTCTCTGATCTGAGACACTTTGTCTTTGAAGGCCAGCTCCCAGGCGTAAAGTTTCAGCACCTTAATACCATTCAGCACCTCGTTCATCAGCTTTATCCGGTTATCTTTATTCTTCATCTGAGCCACCTGAGTATCAAATAAACAGCTTTTATTAAGTACGAGGAAGAACAGTGCTGTCCATCTGTAATCTAAACGGATTTAAATATAAAAAACGGTTCATAACTCCTAACAGGAGTCTCGTCTACCTATAGGAGAAAATCTACCGGGTTCCTGCAGATGCAACTTTCAACTAGACTTCTGATTGGTTAATTTTTCTGGCAGTTGATTCTGCTGTACCTGTACATCCACCCATCCTATCTCATCCTAATCCAAACCCTAGAGTCCTAGCCCCAATTCCATCCCGAAACCAATCCTTAACTCCCATTCCAAATCCCAGCCATAACCAAGGCCTAGCCCAATCCCTAATCCTAAATCTTACGACCTAGTACTAACCATAATCATATATCCCTCCCTAGTCCTTAGCCCAACTCTAGTACTAGCCTTAATCCTAAATCCAGCACCCAAACCCTAACCCTGGCCCTAATCTCAGTTCCCTAAACACAAACTTGCCTCTAAACGTAACCACAAATAACTACATAAAACAAAGTGCTTTAACAAGCAAACAAGAAGGAGGAAATCTCACCTGGTAAGTTTTGGTTTTCATAGCTATGAAGGCGTTTACTGGAACCATCAGCACCATGACGGCCACTCCAGCCAGCACAGACGGACCCAGGTTCTAAACCCCAAATAATTTTTTTTCTTTTTAAAAACCAGATCATTTCGGACTCGGTTCTTCTAGAAGCAGGTCCAGAATAAATACATCGTCTCACCTGCCAGAGGAAGTAAAGCGCTAGGATGACCTGCAGCGGTGCCGACCAGATCATGTTGATGTAGGTGATCAAGTCCATGAAGCGCTGGGCGTCTACGGACATCAAATTCACAATCTCCCCCACAGTGGAGCTGCGACGGGCGGCATTCGTGATCACCAGAGCCTTAAAATAGGCAACGGTTCAGGAATTAGGATTTATAAAAGCTTTAAATTTAAACTCTGCCTTGTTACCAGGCAGTCACCTTCCTGTACACGGCCCCCACGATGGCCGTGCGCAGCCTCATCCCAGTCACGAAGCAGACGTGGAAGTATCTCTGCAGGACGAGCGTCTGGATGCAGGTGCACACAAATAACAGCGCCGTGTAGAAGTAGCCTTGCCAGGAGGGGGCGCCGGAGTCATTCACAAACTGGATCAGCAGCCTGGTATAGAGACATGGCAGTGGGTTAAACACCATCAGAAAAAACCTGTGGTGACGGTCTAACAGGTTTCCCATAGACACGCCTGCTGTGGTGCTGCAGATTACAGGTGTGGAGTTACGCGAAATGCCCCGTGAGGCTCAGGCTTTATACGCCAAATTCCAGAGAGATCAGATCTTAAATTACGTGAATAGATCCGGCAAAATTTGGCTGTGAATGGATCCTAGATCATAAGCAACGCAAAGCATTGATAAGAGTCTAATAACTTTAGAGACTGATCATTCTGACCAATCACAGTCTAAATAACATACTGATCATCTCATTATGGGATATATTACACCCCTAACTCTAATTCCAGCCCAATCTATAATCCCAGTTCTCCAGCCCTTAACCCCCACCCTAACCCCAACAACAATCCTAATCCCAGCCCCAATCTTAACCATAACTCTGGCAATAATCTAAATCCTAGACCTAGCTCCAACAATAAACCCAATCCCAGCAACAATCCTAATCCCAGCCCTAATGATAATCAGAATTCTTACAGTAACCTCAGCAAGAATCCCAACCAGAGTAAAACTCCTAACCTTAAACCCAGCAATAAGCCCAATTGTAACCCTATCCCAAGCCCTAACCCCATGAATAATCCCAATCCCAGCCCTAACCCCATAAATAATCCCAATCCCAGCTCAGCATTTATTTATAGACGTCATTGTTTCTGCAAAGCAGTTATTGCTGCTGCAATAATGAACGTCCTAATACCAAAGGGTACCTCCGGTGGTCTTATTAGGTCCTGCGGCATTTGGCCAGTGTTTGGAGTTAGACTTTCTAAAGCTCTTATTGAGCTATATATTATAGTAAATATGGTAAAAATCAAACATAAAAATGCTGCACGACCAATAAGATGACAGGTTAATCCCAGGCATGCCAAAGTTGGCAGGTTCCTCTCAACAACCCGTTTGTAATGCGACAGCTTTCTGCACAATCTAAATTCTCACAGCTGTAATTACAAACACTTCCAGAGCATCATCCTCAGCTCATGACCAGCAGCAGGCTAACCTGAGGATCTCTGGCCCAGTGAACATCAGGATGTCATGGATGATCTTATACAGGGAGCTGATGAGGAAATACGGGCCGAAAGTCCGACACAATGCTAACAGCAGTGAGGGTTCCTTGCTCCTGCGAGGTGTTTTCATGAGCATGATCTCCGACTCCTCAGGAGGAAGATCCTTCTTCCGGAGTTTCGCCCCCCGTTTCGGCGAGTATGCTGCGTTTTCTTCTGGTCTGGAGACGACAACAAAAAACGCAGTTTAACCAAAACAAGCAGTTCAAATTGGGTTTAAAAAAAAAAAAAAAACCACATAAGGAGGAAAGTCTGTTGGGACAAAAAAAAAAAAAAAAGATTATATCAGTAAAAATAAAACTTTAATCTAATAAATAGGTTAGTTATTTAAAAAACACACACACATTAATGGGACCAGCCGCTTATTCGGACCAAATCCTAAAGTACCGAAACAAATCCTATTAAATACGTGTAATGTACACGTACAAAAACGTAAGGTTTAAGGTTTAATAAACATTTAATGTGTTAGCACGTCCCGTCTTGTAACATAGGGCATGTTCGTTTAATCAGACCAGCACAATCGCGTCCTGATGTGGTCCCATTAACTGGATGTATATACTCACACACTAATATATATATATATATATATATAAATTGAAATAAAATACCTAAATAAAATAACTATTGAACAGTATAGAACAATATAAAAATACTTCATAAATAAAATTTATAAATAAGACAATACATACAATAAAGAGAATATAAATCTAGAGTAAACAATGTATAAGTAATAATGAAGTATTATAATAAGAGAAAATGTAACACTTTCTCTTTACTCTCGGTTTGAGTTAGAAAAGCTGTGAGAAAAGAAAGCTATGGTTTTAATTAAACGTTTATTACTCCAGCTCTGATTACACAGATCCCTTCCCTCTGTTCATCCTGCTCTGAGCTGTGGGTTTGGGTGTTTGAGTGAGGTACACTTCACACGCCCCGCAGACACTAAACACACACTGCTCATATGTACCTACGTCTACATTTGATTGGTTTCTTTGTTTTTTTATTTTATTTCCCCTCTGACCTTTTGACCTTGCTGCATTCGTAGTTCCAGCACCGGACCAGTTGTGGGACCACCCTCTGAGACTCATCATCTGTATTTAGGGACCAAAGGTCCTTCTCCTCCAGAGGTCGTCTGTAGCCCTGCATCATCAACCTGACAACAACATAGAATAAAAGCAGCCTCGAAACCATTTACGTTATTAAATAACCAAGGTTTAGAATGTTTTCATAACAAATAAGCAAAAATACCTTTTTTCAGGTAAAGTTTGGTTTTAATCCTAAAAATAAGGGTTAGTTCTAGTTCGCATTATAATTTCGTTAATATCACTGAAACCCAAAAAAGTAAAATGTCAATAAAATGTTAAATAAAAAATATGTCAATAAAAATCATTAACTCAGAAACTCTGAAAACACAAAATCATTTACTAATAAAAACTGCCAAAAAATACATTAAAAAAAAAAAAGTTGATTGTTAATTGGAATAAATGCATAAATGACCCAGCACAAAAGTCTAAAATATTAAAATTACTTCTAGCATAAAATTTAGGATTTTAAAAAATAAGTAAACATAAATGGAAAAATGTTCCATTTGCTTTTTTGCCATTTAATTATCTGAGGCAAGCAATAATAAACCAAATTCAGGCATTATTTTTACTTACTGGAAGCAGACCTCAACATTTTAAACATATTTAAAAAATTAAATTAGCTTAAAAATAAATAAACAAACAAACTACTAAACTAAAAAACTACTGAACTAAAGTAAGATAAAAAATCCAATCACACAAACATTGTCTGAAAACACTAATAATAAACAATAAATAATTTGAATATGTAATATGATTTCTGAAAAAGGATAATGTCATAGCAAAAAAAAAAATCAAAAAAGACAAAAGCAAACAAATACGAAGAAAAATATTTTTACACATTATAATAATAAAATTGAATAATTAAAAGAATAAATATTTTAAAAAGTAACTAATAACTGAGTAATTTAAATTCATAACTGCATTTTGTCAGAAAAGGTTAAAATAAATAAAAGTTTTATACATAACCGTTAATATTTAACAGAATTTAACCAGGGCATGGTTTAATTAAAAAAAAAAAAATTATTATTAAATTAACTGATTATAAATCAATAACTTTAAAGTAGTAATTTTACCCACTAGATGAAGAATTACAAAACTAATGAAAGCAAAGTGTATGTGGACATCCCATCTGTGCAGCCCCATTCTAACCCAAACATCCAAACCCCACAGAAATCAAACAGAAATAATAAGTGCTGCAGGTTCGGATTTAACAGGTTTCTCACCGTGTGATCCACCAGAAGGTGATCCTGGACAGGAAGCTAGCACCTGCTTCTGGACATGGGTTCTACACACAAAATATTTTATACATCATCGTTTTAAATCAATTTGATTAGTAGAACAATAGCTGCACGGAACTTTAAATCCTTCAGAAGAACGAGTCCAGCCGTCATAAAACAACGAGTTAATCCTGAAATCACGTCTAGACGGGATGAATCAGGTCTGGGAAAGCTGTCCTTTATTATTATCATAATCGAGTTACGTGAGCAGGTAACAGTTATGTACTGCACCCACAGCCTCTCGTTTTAACACCAGCTCATTCCAGATGTTACACAGGGTGCTCTAAAATTATCCCCCAGGAGTGACCTGGGAACACCAACAGGTTCTTTGGCTGTAGGTGATTTATACCAACACGAGGAAACATCCGGGAAAAATAATACATTATACTTTAAATATTATTTCAAACATGGAAATAGTACCTAATGATTAATTTAATAAATGTTATTATTTATTTTTATTTACTATTTGCTGAAGAGAGATAAAAAAACAATTGTAAATACATTTATATATTATTTAAAATAATAATAATAAAAGGACAAATTGTTTCCAAAAATAAAAGCGGAAAGATTTTGTATTTAATAATAAAAGGGATTTCTAAAAACCAATAATTGAAAAGAAATTACAAAAAGAAAATTAAATAAAAATTGTTTATATTTAATAATAAACAATAGATAAAAATGCAATAATGTAGAATATGTGCAGAAAGGAAGAAAATGTTAATAAAAAGGGACATAAACCAACATTCTACAATTTAAATATATTTACAAATTGTAGTTTACTAAGCATCTCATTAAAATAATTTTTTTTCAGAAATATGATTTCTGAAAAGGGATCATAATGCAGTTAGCAATCAAAAAAAAACAAAATCAAAAGCAAACAAAAAAATATTTTTAATTGAATAATTAAAGGAATTAATGATTTTATTCAAATGTTTAAGCTTGTAAATTAAAAATATATATTACAAAAGTTTTTTTATGTACTTAGTGTAAGGAGTAACAAAAAACCTGTTACTCCTAATAAACAAAATGTATGGTTAATTAGCCTACTGGATGCACAACAAAAATTTGGCACTTCAGACAAAAAGCAGCATCACAGCTTAAACAAAAGTATGAGGACACCCTATGTGGTCGCTGGAGTTCATGTCGAGGTTTCATCAGCCATAAATGGTAACAAACTAACAAAATAATGTACGAGAGATTCCACAACATTGTAAAGACATTTAAGTAAATAACAGATTACCGTATCTTTGACGGTCTTAGAGAAGAGAGGTGGCTGGTCGGACAGGCAGGACAGGACAAAGGCGATTAAGAGTAAAGTGTAGTAGGTGTAGAAAGTGGTGTATCTGAACACATCCACCGTATCAGGCTTAAAATTACAAACAAAAACACATTAGGACACGAGCCAATACCAACATACCCAACTCGTTGAACAGAACAGAAGCCTGACCTCGTTAAGAGCCTGCAGGATTTTGGAGCGAAACGTGACGGTGGCACAAAGTAAAGAGAGAAGCCAAAAATTCAGCAGCATCCCTGATGATTGTACCCCCTTCATCCGCTCATACTGGATCAGGTAAGTAGCCAGCAGCTGTTACACGCACACAGACACGCACACAGACACGCACACAGACACGCACACAGACACGCACACAGACACGCACACAGACACGCACACAATGTTTTGCTATCTTGGTGGGGACTTTAGACATTGAGTTGCTATTGGGATTAAAAACAATTACTGAAAAAGATAGAAAAACAGAAAAATATATAACGATATAAAGAAAGATTTAAGAGAACAGTGAGGAGAAAAAATAAATATAAAGCAACACTAAATAGAATACAGGAAGGAAAAAATAAAAAAGGGACAATTAATGAAAAGAAAGAAAAATAGAAAAGAAAAGAAGGGCTAAAGAAACTACTGAGAAAAGGAAAGAATAAAAAAAAGGATAAAGATTAGGAAAAAAGAAAGAAAATAAATAAAGTCAAGAATACTAAAGAAGTAAAAAGATAAAGAAGTAATATGATCAAGAAAATCCTACCTGAAAGCCAATTTAGTGATTTAAGTATTTATCTAATTAAACTTATAATCTTAGAACATCCAGGCAGGTTGGGTCCTGCTGAACACTCACCATGGTGATGCCGAGGACAGTGGGGCTGACCAACAAGGCAGGTGCCCTCACGACCCCTTGGCTTCTTTCCCAGAAAGAGTAGAAAACATCTGTCCAGCAGATAATCCATAGCAAGAACCCAGCGACCTTAAGAGAAGGGCAAAAGAAAACATTTAGATAACGAACGCCGACCTAAAAACAAGCCTTATCATCAGGAAGCACAGTCTGTGTGTGTGTGTGTAAAAAATAAGACTCAGTTTTGGCCTTCTCCCGTCATCGCTTACATGTATAATCCAAACTTTACAACCTTGTTGTTGGTGTTGCCCTGGCCTCCAAATTCTCCAATCTCATTCCTGACAAAGATCAGAGCCATAAGAGCACCACCTGGCAACCTTAAGGAATACTTGCTGCCAACATCTTGGCCACAATAATAGGAAATAAAGGGAAAAAGAAAGGAAAAGAAAAGGGATAAAGAGAATACTAAGAAAAGAAAAAGAAAAGCTAAAAGAATACGGAGGAAAAGATAAAGAAACAAATAAGATAGAAAGAAAGAATACTGGGGAAAATAAGGCTAAAGGGAATACTAAGAAAACAGAAAAAAAAAGGAATTTGGAAATCTGATGAAGAGAAAGAAAAATAAGAGAAAGGCTAGAGAGAATACTGAGGAAATATAAAGAAAGAAAGAAAACAGACAGAAAGAAATCAGAAACGTAAACAAGACTGATAGAAACCTGGAAGAACCTGCAGAATCAGATTCTGTTCCGACCCCAACCCAGAATAACAGGGGGCACCAAACATACCATGGGTACAGCCTGCGCCCTCTCCTTTATACTGGGCCAATCATGCCTGTGTTACACTCTAAAATGCAGGAAACATCCAGTTCCTTTATTATTTATTATCCAGATCAGCATAAAGTATGTCCAGGACGTAAAGAAAAAAAAAAGCAGTCTTCCTCAGAACCCAAACCGGCTGGTGACCATGGTAACCACTGTTATTAACATAACCAAATCGTGCTGTGTGCAAAGGTCAGGCTTTAAGGAATCAGGCCTCAGAACTTCACCCACTTCATTACCAGTCTGTTTAAAACAGCAGGAAATCATCTTACGGTTTATTAGTTTTGTTTTGCAGGACAAAGTGTAAGCGTCTCTACCACTAACGTAGTGAGAAAGGTGAATGACAATTACTGAAAAACAAAAAGGCTAAAGAAAATACTGAGGGGAAAAAGGAAGAACGAAAAACAGAAGGGCTAAAAAGAAAAGAGGAAAAAAAAGAAGAAAAAAGAAAAGAAAAACAAAAGGTTTAAGAGAGTACGGGGATGAGAATTACTGAAAAAGACGGAAAAAAGACAAAAAACATAGAAAAGAAGGAACAAAAAAGGTTTAAGACAACACCGGGGGGGGGCTACGCTAAAGACTAAAGAGAACAGATCAAAAGAAAGAAAAAAAACAAAGAAAAGATGAAAGAATTACTGAAAAAGAAAGAAAAAGGCTAGAGAGAATATAGAAAAAACAACAAATAGGAAACCAAAAACTAAATTATAAATGTTCATATTTTACACACCAAGATGTTAAAGAATTCCCCAAAACTCGCTCTGTGGTTTGGGTGACAGAAATGCGCCTCGGAGTCCGAACACACTTTTAATAATAATTTCCATATCATCACAATTAGGTGGATTATAATAAATGATTTAAACACCATTTTTAACAAGCCTGGACACACAACTCCTCTGATTGGTCAGTCTCTCAAAAGGGGCAGTGCCCCATGGTGGGGTTCGAGGACCGTGACTCACCCATACTCACCGTTTTGGTTTTGTTCAGGAGGCTCATGCAGATATAACCTCGATTGTTTCCTTTGAGGTACAGGAAGTAAAACGGAGCGATTATCCAGAGATAGAAACACGGGATCCACATCAGTAATGTGTTCTGAAAACAGCGGGTCACGTCCGGGTTCTGGGCCCGCCATGTCCGATTCCAGTCCTGCAAACAAACAATACACACTGAAATTATTAACTATTAATATTACTATACATACTTAAATTATTATTATGTTGCGCTGAAGGCGCAAACAGTCATCCTATATATTATTTATTATTAAAGTAGTTCCGCCGCAGTTCTTCACTGCATATCCCAGCCCCCAGTTTGAGATATCCAATCTGTTCAAACTCCAGTTTGTGCGGTCCGATGGTGTCAGGTGTGTTTGTTCAAGGCTAAGAGATATCTTGAACCATGCACCTGGTGCCCCCTATTTTGCGGCACAAAAATCCCATAGACAGTGATTAGGGCTGTTTTATAAACTGTTGTAGCTCGGTCAAGTTAGATGCACGAAAATCAAACAGCTTGGACATGGATGCATCACCACCCTTTTAATTTTCAGAGTGATCGAAAGCTCTGTTTACTTTTTAAATCACTCTTTAAAAATCACCCCATTCATTCTAAATAGCTCCACTCAAAATGATGTCAGTGATGTCAAAACGGAATTTTCAAAACACATAATATTACAACGCCATTGTGACAAACTGTCGTAAAATTGGTATCGTTTTACGTAGAAACTCCATTTAAACTTTAAACAGTAGACATACACGTTTGCTATCAAACTTCAAAATATCTAATCAGTTAAGTCATTATTTTCCGAGTTATAAAGAGCTGAGTCCAGGAAGTCAGACTGTTCCATAGGGTCCTATAATACATTTTCTGTAAATGATTTGAACATTTCAGGTTTCTAAGACTTTTTTAAACTGTTATATCTCACAATATATTAACTTGATTTAGACCATGAAAACGATCATCCGGGGTTCCTCTCTATCACGAACCTTTCGGATAAGTGATAGGATAAATACTTTTGACGTTAGAAAGGTTTGTTTGGGACATGCTCAAGAAATGAGACTGATTCTATTTAAATGAATAATAACTGTCATTTGTGTGTCTGTCTGTCTGTCTGTCTGTCACAGACAGAGACACAGACAGAGACACAGACAGAGACACAGACAGAGACACGCTTCATAGCTGTTTTTTCATAAAGACTCGCAGCCATCCAGAACTCTGTTTCGGACCCTTGCCTGACCACAATTGACAAGGACTCTTACCTGTGCCCAGGCAGAACTGAACAAGTCTCAGATCCACACCCGACCACAATCGCCCAGGTATTGGACCCTGACCTGGCTCAAACCAGATCCGATAATGTCTTGGACCCATCCCAGGTTATAACCGACGGCAGCCTGGACCCACTCCAGACCAGAACCAACCGTGTCTCAGACTCACACCCATACAGAACCCGTCAGAATAGACAGGGTCTCTGACCTGTGTCCACCCAGAACCATGTCTGGTACCCATTCCCAGCCAG
Source organism: Parotocinclus maculicauda (assembly GCA_034780255.1). Lineage (NCBI taxonomy): Eukaryota > Metazoa > Chordata > Actinopteri > Siluriformes > Loricariidae > Parotocinclus > Parotocinclus maculicauda. Next base: position 2,588 of record JAUZSU010127844.1, on the reverse strand, counting down.
AATCAACTGGGTCTCAGATCCGCACCCTGCCAGGAAAGACTGGGTCTCGAAACTGTGCAAGATCGACCAGGTTTTGGACACATCCAAACAGAACTGACCTGGTCTTGGACCTACGCCCTATTGGAACAGAATAGGACTCAAACCCAAGCCTGACCAGAACCCACTGTGTCGGACCTGAGCACGACCTGAACCCGCCATGTCTCTGACCTGCACCCTGCGAGAACCGACAGGGCCTAGGACCCACTCCAGACCAGAACCAACCATGGTACCAACCAGGCCTTGGACCAGTGCCAAAGCAGAGCCATCGATGTCTCAGATACATCACAGGCTGACCTGGTAGCAATAGATTGTGGACCGGAATCAGCATTAGCTGCACAACCATCCAGTGTTTTCTTCAGGAATTACACGATTCTAGTTTATTATTATAGTCATTTAAATTATTATTTATTACCATTATTAGTATACACAATTTATTATTATTATACATTCTTAAATTATCGTTCATCTAGTGTCTCATTTTACTCCGTGTTTTTTTTGTAGTTTTTTTAATTGTTGCTGTGTCAGGAATAAAGACCTTATGCTAAAACGCTTTATTATTATTTAATTTTAGTGAGATAATAAATCAAATCCTCAGTCTTGTTAGAGGCTTTTGGTCTCTATGTGACACTAATTATACACCAAGTGCATTTCTTTCTGTTGTTTTTCACAAATTCACAAAGTCCTGCTTCGTAAAGACTAAATACAAACCCAAATCCCGGCTCATAAAAGTCAGGATCGCGTTTATAATTCTTCTCTCTCAGAGTCTGGTGGATGCAAATAAAGCTTCTGTAACGATTAATAATAATTAACTTGGCTAATATTCAGTCATGACCCAAAGGTATTATTCCGATTGAACCGTGTCGCCCTACAAACCTGCACGATGACTTTCACACCGATGGATCAAAACAACGGTTTGTATTCATGCTTTGAGCTTTATGGTGTAAAACGGACACTTAAAAAAATAAATAAATAAATAAAGTCAATTAATCGGCCATTTTTAGCTGTCGGGGTGGAGAGTTTACAGATCCCCATGATGATGAAACAGTTTGGGATTTTCTTGTGGTGGGGGTGGTTTTATTTACTCGCGGTGCACACCCGGCTAGGGAACTTGACCCCCAGGTTTGCATGACTAATAATAATCACAATTTCTACATTGCGACCAAACCATCTCAAGCGTTCCATAAGTGTTAAATTCTAGGGTTGCCAGATCCAGCACCAGGTCTGTCTAGATAAGCCCAAATGCACAGGCGCGGGCATGGCAACCGTGTTTTTTTTGCTTACTAAAGACTCTTTTTCACTGGATTTCTAGATCGGAGTACACCGTTTGTTCACGTGACCACTTCCAATCCTGCAAATGTCTAAAAGTCGGATTATCCATGACTCCACCTTTCCAGATGATCCACTGGTTCTTTGGTAAGGTCTCGGAGTTGAAGTGACACAAGACGACAATTAAAACGAGGGAAGAGAGTTAAGTACAGAGTCATGGCTCGAACTCATAATTTAGGGATTAATGGGCACACCAAACCAGAAAGCAAAAATCATTTTAATCTACTTTTAGGACATTTTTTACCTTGTTTATGCTGAAAAACAGAAAACCAAAGGGTTCACAAACTTCATCATCACCACCACCTTCACGCTTACAGACATTAGAGCAACAAAAACAACGATCCCACAATTCAGATTGTTCAGTACAAAGAGTGGGGGTTTGTGTCCCAATACTTTTGGACACTTGTTTTAGGATTTTCAACCAATCCACACCGAACTGAAAACAAAAAAAAATAAAATAAATATAAATTAAAAATAAATAAATCAATCAATCAATCAACCCCAGACACCACCGGGTAGTGAGCTTAAGAATCGTAGAGTGGTATTGGTACTGCCGACAAATTGTGACATCCCTAGTGAGAGAACGTGTGTGTGTGTTTGTGTCATCATCGATTCCAGTTACAGTTAGAATTTTGTCAGTTGAATTTTAAACCTGAACATTCCATCAATGATTTTCCAACCTAAAATCTATTAAAAACCCAAAGCTGAAAAGGTTAAAGCAGTTTTTCTTACATTCACTTTAACTTTTGTTAACGTCAGACATTTTAAACCAGAGATGGTTTACGTTTTTTTTCTGGTAATAAACATCTGTACCTGCATTTCAAACCTGCAACATGTTCTAAAAAAATTGGGGCAGGGCCAAATTAGAGCTAATAATTAATAAAAAACTAAATAATGATGCACGTGTTTGAGAAGTTAAGATGATCAGAGGAACTCCCTCCAGTTTATCAGCAAATGTTAATAAGCGATGGTCCTCAAAAAAAGATGGGAAGAAATTTACTGTCTATAGTTCTCTCACTACAGAGCATATCATCATTGAACAATTCCGAATCTGGAGGAATTTCAGTCCTAAAAGCCTAAACTGAAGAGGGACGATCTCTCTCCACTCCCTCAGACATTCATCAATAGCTGATAGAAGCACATGGGTAAGGGATTACTTCATCAAACCTTTATCAAGCTCTACAATACAGAGTTACATTCACAAATACCACTTAAAACTTTAC
>JAUZSU010127833.1:0-17177 GCA_034780255.1 Parotocinclus maculicauda | reverse complement strand
AATCCTCCCATAAATCGCTGATCGCTAGGTGGCGACTTGTGGCTTATTTTTCTTATTCTTATTTTCTCACGTTCTTTAGTTCGATTAAGCTGAATTTTGGTCCAAATAAGCGAGTAACATTACAAGTATATAATAGGATTTGTTTCGGTACTTTAGGATTTGGTCCGAATAAGCGTCTGGTCCCATTAACTGGTGGTCCAATTAATCGGAATCGACCGTATAAATCAATTGAGGTTTCAGATGTTGTGTAGATGGTTGTGTTGCGCTCGTGTTTTCATGTGTGCTTTTATGTATCGTTTCTGTGTTTACCCTTTATACTGTAATACAGTAGCATAAAAAGATTTATGTCTGGTCAATGTACTTTTTGGTAAACATCCTGTTTCACAGAACATACAGTAATACAGTTGTTAAACGGTGCATACCGGTATTTGTGCCTGACACAAAATTGCCCGTGTTTTATTATGGTTTATTAGTTTAGCACTGACCCCTTGCTTTTAACTGTATTTTCTCTGTAGTGCTTGATGCAGTTTTCCATATGAACCTGTGCATAGCAACCTCTGGCAATTTAGGACGCGTGCTAGCTCGATTTAACTGAACAGCACATCTTTGATGGTCTACTTTCCAGAACACTATGTTCCCTCACCTGCACGTACATGCTGCACCAGTAGCTCACTCGGTCATGTTGACTTGACATTTTGAGAGAGGTTCCTGTGTCACGCTGAAATGCTTCCTCCCGTTCCATGTGTTCGGTTTTTCATGCCCTGCTGCATGACATTTGCCTGCCAGCCAGGGTGTCACACTAAGCAGCCGCCCCCCTGCTCCTCAGTACAGGAACTGTACCTTTTTTACACAGGCAGGAAAGGATAGATGCAGGTCCAAACACACACAGGCGCAGCATAAGGGAGGCTTTGGCACCAGCAGAAGTGCCCAGTCTGCATCCAGTTAAGTCTATGGATTTGTAGGTTAACTTTGAAGATACGCTGCAAGACTAAATATTTAAACACTCTAATTAGTGGATGTATCAGAAATGTATTGCCATATGCGGAATAAAATTCAGCATGCAGTCCTCTTGATAGACATTTACAGTTTGTACGGAAAGTCTTCAGACCCCTTTAAATTGATCACTCTTTGTTTCATTGCAGCCATTTGCTAAAATAAAAAAAGTTCACTTTATTTCTTATTAATGTACACTCAGCATTCCATCTTGACAAAAAAAACAGACGTAGAACTTTTTGCAAATTTATTTAAAAAGAAAAACTAAAATATCACATGGTCATAAGTATTTAGACCCTTTAGCTCAGTATTTAGTAGAAGCAGCCTTTGTGCTAGTACAGTCATGAGTCTTCTTGGGAATGATGCAAGTTTTTCACACCTTGATTTGGGGATTATCTGCCTTTATTCCTTGCAGATCCTCTCCAGTTTCATCAGGTTGGATGGTGAACGTTGGTAGACAGCCATTTTCAGGTCTCTCCAGAGATGCTCAAATGTGTATAGGTCAGGGCTCTGGCTAGGCCAATCACGAATGTTCAAAGAGTTGTTCTGAAGTCACTCCTTTGTTATTTTAGCTGTGTGCTTAGCGTCAGTCTTGTTGGAAGGTGAACCTTTTTCCCAGTCTGAGGTCCTGAGCACTCTGGAAGAGGTTTTCCTCCAGGATATGTCTGTACTTGGCCGCATTCATCTTTTCTTTAATTGCAACCACTCGTCCTGTCACTGCAACTGAAAAACACCCCCATAGCATGATGCTGCCACCACCATGTTTCACTGCTGGGATTGTATAGGGCAGGTGATGAGCAGTGCCTGATTTTCTCCACACACCGCTTAGAATTAACGCCAAAAAGTTCAATACAACAAGATAACACCATTTGAGGTTATTCACCAGTCAGCCAAGAACAAGAATCTTGAACTAAACTGCATATTCATATTAATATTATAATGAATACATGATTAATAAAATTACCTTTTCACTAACCTGATTCTAATACAATAGCGTACCTTTGGATTTGTAATGGAATAAGATTTAACAAGCTGCTGGAAACCTTACAGGTTTAAGTCAGTGCCATAGGCAGTTCTAAATGTTTTAAGAGCAATGTTGGACCCAAACTGTATAATGGCCATATTCATAAAGTCTGCAGTAGTGTCACGTTGTTCATGGTTTAAAATGAACAATTGCTCCCTGTTATATGGACACAATCTTAATTATGCCAGGGAGCAAAACAGTATAGCGCTAATAGCCCAGAAGGTGGAATGTGGTTGCATTGTAAATGCTCTCTAAGCACGGTCACTCTTAGTCGCTGGTTGCAGAGTTGGTCTGATTGAGCACATACTCTGGTCAAGATTAAGTTATGCAGAGCTGGAGTTATTATTCCAGTTTTGTCAGTATGTGTGATGTCTGGAAATTTACTCATACCAGTAAAAGTGCTAAAGGCAGAAGACATTGCTTTTGCCCAGTCCTACTCATGCCTGCCCTAGGCATACCATGTGTATTTGAGTCCCAAGCCACCATGTATTGACTGGCAAGACTGCAAAATATTTGTCTATTACTTTCTCTCCCTTTCTCCTTTATATTTGCTTATTTTATGTGACGCTAAACCTCCAGTTTCTACATGCACATTCACACTATTCCCCATCTGGCTGCAAGGTCGAACCTTAAAGGACACTGCTAAGAGGAATGGAATCACTGCTTCAGGCTTAGAGCTATTTATAATCACTTTGCCTTTTTATGCTTCAGTTTACCTCAGATTTGCATAGTAAACAACCATGTAGCTTGGCCTTTATATAGCTGAAAAAAATCTGTATACAGACATTTATATAGTCCTCATTGACATTGCAGTGCTAATGCAGTAGTGCGAGTTCTTTTCCTTTTCAGAGAAAAAAAGAGATGGGTGGGGTGGAAGGCAGGAAGAAACAGGATACTTGAATCTAATCCTTTACATCTTGTCTTTACATCTATGTAGATATTTGTGGATCTTAATATCTCATCAACATTTAATTCCTTTCACATTCTTTCTGTCTTTTAAGATTACTCAGTAATTAAATTTTATTACCACTTTAGAATTCCTCAATCTTTAACAAATTTCTCTAATGAATATGTTGCTCTTTATTTTAACTTGCATACTAGACTTGAATACGTTCAACTTTGTCATAACTAAAGAGCCACCTTAAAAAAAGTGACTATTGTACCTTTGCTATACCAAACTACAACCTACTGAATGTGTTAAATCCAGAGCATTGTTTTCAACTTAGTGCTTTTTTCATTAAATTTCCAAACCATTGTATCTGAACCCAGGACCGATTAGCTTTGAGGTGGCAGCAGCACCCACTGTCACCCAATATTAACACTAAAATAATAACTATGGTTTGTGTAGGGTTACTGTAAGTGTTGAATTACTCCTAAACCCTACTAGTAGGTGAACTAAATTGCATATTGGCTACTAATTATTCTGAATAGCACCTGAGTGAGTCTCTCTGCCCTCTGAAAGAGTGCTTTCCCGCTAGCTACAAGCTTAGGATCCACAATGAACCAGATTTCCGAGGAAGAATGTATAAACAAACATGACATGTCAAGTTTTTTAACTAAAGGGCTGAAAGATTTAGTTACAACCAACTAGTGTTTGAGTTCTACATTTTATGTAGGCTATATATAATGTAAAATTTTATTAAATAATTTATTTATTTATTTAGTCAGAATTGCATGAAGTGCTCCACCAACCATGGTTAGAATACAGCTGTGTTCCATTTCATCAACTAGTTTCATTCACACACGTTCATATCTAGGAGCAACATATAGAAGCAAATCCACATATTAACAAGCAAGGATAATAAGAACATGCCAAACTTTTTTTTTTCAGTAAGTAACTACAGCACAGGATTGAACTCTGGGACCAGTTTGTTTTATTAACCAATACTGCCTAGTGCATTAGTTGATCATTTCTGTTTTGAAACTATTATGAATTGATGTTCTGCTTATTTTAAACAGGTTGTTTTTGTAGTTGTTTATTTGGTGCTATTTTATCCATGTTCATACAAGTGGATTATTTTATACACCAGCAAAGCTGTTTGTTCCACTCTGTTTTCCCAAAGTGTTCCCCAATGTAAGCAATTAAATGTCTAACCATAACCATAAAGAATATGTTTATTAGTGTTTATTTCAGCTTAACTGGGGCAAAAAAAGCATATAAAATAGCCTCATATTCATTAAAATGTATTCCCTGAGGTGTCACAGTTGAAGATTGTTACTTGCCAATTTTATGTATTTTGCATTATGCAGTACTAACTCTTACATAATGGCATTCATGAATATCGGTTAGCAAATGGATTTGTTTGGCATTAATGGCAGCAATCAGACCACTTCTGTCATTATTACCATGGCAATTTAGCATTTAATATCTGCCCAGAAATAACAGGAAACATAATATTATTGCTGTGTAATCTTGTTTTTAATTTAACTTAATTTCATTAAGTTCATCTAAATTTTGCAAAACTGCTTAGCATTAATAGTGGTCCATAGTTTAGAAGCTTCCACTTCCATAATTTTTTCTTAAATTGTTTGACATGCTTTCCAAACCCTTAATTATTTCTTAATAAATGTAATGAAACTCATTTGAATTATGACATTTTGCAGTGGACAAATCAATGACCTACCCCTAATATCTATTTTCTAAATCTGTACACAACTTAACTTACTTTTGTTTTTTTTTTCCAAAGAAATAATATAAGGAAATACTAAATCGTTTGCTTCTGTTTTATGTTCTGCTACCTCAAATTGGTTGCTCCATATTGCCCCTAGTGCTACTTTGTCTTACTAGTATCAGTATAATATTTCTCTTGGCATGAATAGCCAATGATGTGATGTTAAATAAACAAATAAAAACATACAGGTTAATAAGGCTAATTAATAAGGTTCACACCTTTGCTCCAGCAAACTTATAAGTCTATGGGGCAGCTAAAACAATTCTCACCTGAATAGATCAAACAAAGGGTGGTGGTGACTTATCGTCAAATAATTGGGTTAATATTACATATTTACTTTTTTTGAATCAAATTGTATCAATTTGACCTTTCTGCAGCATATAATGATAAAGCACAGAAAATATATTTGAAATAGAGGAATGCAGGAAAACATTGACCGAAGAAACACTGAGAGGACGATGCAAATAAGGACTCTCCCTGGAGAATTGGGGGGGGGACTGGCAAGTCTGCCTTGTCTTTGTGTTTTGACTTTGTTATACTGTGTCCTGTTTAGGAAAAATCCCAATTGGGCAGAGCAAGGCTGCAGTCTTTCAGTTTCATATACATTTGAGCCGCCCTCTCCTCTCTGCACCCCTGCCTTCCACAAAGACATGCAGCTTGACCATTCTGACCTCTGAGTCTGCTGTCTGGATTAAGTCTCAACTAAGCATATGTGCTTACTTCCTACAGATCTCATTTATGCTTGGAGTTGGAATGAAATCCCCGCAGACCCAATTACACCCAGCCTGTTGTTCTGTGTGCACTGGATTCTTTTTTTATTTTTTTTGCACACACCCCCCCTTGGCTCAAAAACGGAGTGGCTCAATTGTTCAGTATAGCTGGCTCTGGTGCTGCTGTTGGTCCTCAGTGTCCTTTTGCTTTAACACCCTTCGTCTGATAAGAGCCTTTTGCTATTCTGTGTAGTCTCTTTTCCAGTACATTTTATACCCTGTAGGATCTTTTACTCCCTTTTGCTACTGGCCTCTCTTACTACCTAAGAGAATTGTGCGATAGCACAACTTGCCTCCACTGACCTTTGTAAAGGCAGTTTTCTTTCAGTTTTTTGTTTTTTTTAAACGGTGGCATTGACAAATAAATCAATAAATAACCCAGATAGAAATGGTTCTGCAAGGGCACACACAAAACGATTAAAAGGATCCATACAGCCCAGACAAACCACCAGTAGAGAGGATTGTTTTTCCACTGACGAGCACAGGCAGCTCCTACAGTTTTTGTCCACCATCCAGTCACAGATCCTACCTTTACCACACACCCCTGTCTCTGCCTGGACCATTCCTAGGTGCTTAGCAGAAGCTAAGCTAAGGGTGCCCCTTACATGTTCTGCAATTGACAGCCAGCCACCATCGCCTACGTTTGCAGTTTAGTCATGAACAAGACACTAACAACTCAGTAATAGGCGCAGGACATCCTGTAGCCACTCATTGCCTGTCATAGCAGAGCATACAACTGGCAATGTTTAACAGGATAATGCTTGCCCAAGCACAGCGCAAGTTTTCCAGGAATGCCCTTACCAGATTGCAATATTTCCTTGGTCTGCCTGGTCAACAGCGTTATCAACAGTCAAGCACGATAAGTGTGGAAGATCTACAGACCAAGCTGTGGGCAAACCATAGAACAGAATCATGTCTTGTAGGGTGCAAACCATTTCTTTATGAACATTGCAGTCTTTGCTTTGTGTCTTGGGCACTTGATAACCTTGAAAAGTGTAATATTAAGGGTCACATTGTTTTGTATAACTATTGTACTGCCACTGTTTGTTTGTGGAGATTTCATGGTGATATTATGTATGGTAATATTATGGCATGAGGTATGTGAAGTGTGTGTGATGCCTAAATGCTGAGGGTCTTCACAAAGTGTGGTACTTTTCAAAACATGTTGTAATATTTGCTTATGTTTTATTGTTGTGTTGCCTCTTCATTTTGCATTCTTAAGTGTTTGTACCATGCATTTTTCACAGAACAATTTAAGATCTGAAAAAAGAACAACAAATCAGGATGGTAATTTGAGTTTCCAACTTGGAGACGTTAGGTTAAATAAATGTGATTTACCTCTTCATTCCACCATCCTATCAGAGTCTATGCCAATAAATGTCCAGATTTTCACAACCAAGGAAAAAAAATCCATGAAGATTTTATTTTTACTCTAGCGATAAATTAAACCTGTGCTCAACCCAAAGGTTGGAGCCTGGCATGGCAGATTTGTGTCCCAGACTTGACATTGTAAATCACAGCCACTATAATCTGAAACCTTTTTAATCACTAGCCATTTCCCTCTTATGTTACTTGAACTCTGAGTGGAGCATTTGTTCATTGGTAGGATGGCTATTAACTGTGATGTGAAATCTGTGCAAGGTGACCTTCATGGATTGTGACTAAAGACAAATAATTTTCAGAACTGCACAGGCCACTTTTTGTTCATGCTATTTAGCAACATAATGGGTTTAAAACAGTTAATTACATGGACTTTCTACCATATCAATATGTTTCTCGATAAAGGACGTTAGGTGCTGGTGCTTATAGACTGAAAGGCTAAAATTATCTTTGCATAGTTTTGGGCCATTACAGAGAAATTTTTCGAATACTTACAATTACTTCTAATCCTTTAATGAAATGTACCATATGTAATTCCAGTATTATCAACATTGAAATACAGTTAGTAAAAATTATGAGCAATAAGCGAAGTCACTTGTATACAAAACATTGTACATATATATATATATATATATATATATATAAAGGAGAGGAGAGAGAGAGAGGAGAGAGAGATGGTATCTTATTGGTATTGGAGAATGATAAAATAAGAATGATTTTGCAATAGAATCAAATGCAATCAAATTAATGCTTTTTTTTACGAAATGAGTAGTATAATATTTATTTAAGCATATTATCATTTTAAAATATCTCACATATTTATCCTTTCTTCCCAAATGAGATCTGAGCACTTATTTTTTTACACACATGTACTTTGTATAATTAAATAAATGTGAAGAGAGAACACCACTGCTGTGATATACCAAAGGTGTTTCTTTAAATCAATAAACAAATAAAAGCTGGATTTTGATGCAGAACGATCAAAATCAAATGATACCCATTTTCAGATATGTAATGTTAACCAATTAAATACTTAATTTTGTATACTTTATTTGAAATGATTTACCTTTTTCTCCCTGGTGGAAAACATAAGAAGTATCCTAATGTTTTATTGCACTTCAGAGAGGTGTAATTTAATGTGGCCTTCCTTCCACATCTCCTGAAATCTCAAAAGCGTTTTTCTTTTTTTTTCTTTTTTTTTTTTTGTACCCCTAGGAAATTACAACGGTGTATGGAAACCTTTGAGGTTCTTCACAGTCAAGCAAAATGTGATGCAATTTGGGGCTGTTTTTTGTTTTGACAATATTCAAAATGGAGACCAAAATAAAGCTTTTTGGTAGAACCTCCACTCAGTGTTTGGAAAAAGAAGGATGAGAACACTGTTCCAACAGTGAAATATATGGGTGGAAACATAATACTATTTGGGTGCGTTTCTGCGAAGGGGACAAGACGGCTGCACCGTATTGAAGGAAGGACAGATTGTGTCATGTATTGTAAGATTATGGCCAACAACCTCCTTCCCTGGGTCTTCCAGCATGACAGTGACCCGAAACACACAGCCAGGGCGACTAAGGAGTGGCTCCACACTTAAGCATTTTAAGGTTTCATATCATTAATGTACGAACTGAAATATTCAAAAATAAAAAGTAAATTAGTATATCAGCCTGTGCTCTCAATACTAAAACTAGTTGGTTGTTAAATGGTAACGCTCGTATTTGGCATCCATAAGAAGTATAACACAAGTAAATCACATGTATACCATTCAATGCTGCAAATTCCATTGAAGTGATATTAGAAATTTTGAACAAAAGATTATTAGTGTTTAGCATTATTCTATCATTTTTTATGAATAAATGAATTCACATAATGAATAAATGACTGATTGATTTTTTTTCCTGTCTGTCTGTGGGGTTTCGGATGTTAAACACTAGCCCACCAAGCTTCATCTATCGGCATGACTAAACCCACCCACCTTTGATATTTTACAAAAAGCCAGTCTTTCTCTGTAATTGCCCAGTCTCTACATCATGAGGAACAGTGCAGAAAAATCAATGTCTCTGCTTGAGCCCTGTGACTAAGCTATATTTGGAATGGCCAGTGCCAAGATGTGCCCAGATATTTTACAAGACTTTACAAGATCTAACTGAAGCATCGTGGAATATACTCATCTGTCTAGAAACCACATGCCTATTATGAACAGAAACACACAACATATTTTTTTAAACCAAACACCAGGACTCGGTCTAATGGAGCCCAGTGGTGTTAGTGATGTTGTGGATTCAGGAAAGCAAGAGGTGTATGTTTCGGTAATGATTAAATTTTCATCCACTGTCCCCTGCCACTCCAGGGCTTGTCAAAAAGATGATCCTGCTTGACTGATTTCTGTTTAGCACCATCAGTCTGCAGCAAATGTTAAAAATTGTCCAAAGTTGTTGGTTAAGACGTTCACTGATCTGTCAGCTTGTCTCCTGGTGTCCGTTTACTTTATCTATTAGTATACGTATGCATAGATTATGTATTAATCTGATGTTAGTTGTGAATACAGTGGAATAATAATGTGACAGTTTGAAAAGGCTATTGGAAAACATTCTTAATGTTAAACATTCTTAAAGACCAACACTTGCCTGCATTCAAAAAATATTTTGCATGTGTTTTTATTGCTTTTGTTGTTGTTATTTTTGGCACAATCCAACAAACAAAATTTGTTGTCAGTTACAAAAACACAAAATACAATTGTAAAGAGTTTGCTTCATATCATGTGTACTGTATAAAACCTTAATTAGTGAAGGTGTTGTAGCATCACTAACACCTTGCCTAAAAGAATGAATAAGCTAGGAAGCACTGGGCACCGGAAGTAGTGCGTGAGACTACAGAAGCGCGGCAAGTGGGCTGAAATTTGTGCTAAGCTAACAACAAAGCCAACTCAACCAGCTCTTCCGTCCATCCTGCTATTTTGCGGACGTTTATTTTACGTTTGGTAAACTGGACTGAATCTGACTTCATAGAACTACACAACGATAATCTAGAGACTGCTGCATCCTTGCTTGACAGAGTTCCTGACCCTGCAATTCAGCTAGATGGACTAGGTTAGTTTCGAACCAACAGAAACTCAGCCCTGTGCGAATAGATTCATGATAAAGAACGGTGTTTACTTTAACACAGAATGGTGCAAGAACTCTCTACTAGTCTCTAGTTACTGCTTATCTCTAGTGAAGTTAATAATCATTAGTTGCAGACCTTTTTATTTACCACCGGAATTCACAGCATGTGAACTTTGCTACGAGAGGAGCGAACACACTGGATCTTGATAATACAAACATTCTCACCACGTAGGGGCAAGGCCCCGCCCCCACCTCGGATACAAGGATCACATCTCTGTGATGCTTCCAGCACACAAACCGCTCGCCATATGATCAAAACCACTTCTGAACCTGCCCAACAGGAGTCATCTCTGCTCTTGGGGAGTGTTTTGAGGACACTAACTGGCAAATGTTTTAGGAGGCTGCAACCCACAGCAACACCATGGACTTGGAGGAATAAGTGCATTGATCATGTGACTATCTTTAAGACCATTACCACAGTTCCCAACCAGAAGCCATGGATGACCTTAGAGGTGTGTGTTCTGCTGAAAGCTCGAGGCTCTTCCTTCGAAGCAGGAGACAAGGCGGCCATAAGAACAACAAGGGCCAAACTGTACTGGGCCATCAAAAAGGCAAAGCACACACACGGCCAAAGCAACCACAGCCACTTCAGAGACAGCGGTGACTCACAGCGCATGTGTCGGAGCATCCAGGCCATTGCCAACTACAGGACATCGCCACCTGCCTATAATAGTGATGCCTCCCTTCCAGATGAGGTAAACAACTATGTTTGGTTCAAGACACATAACTGCATGGAACAGCGAGTAAGACCACCACTCCTCCCAACGATTAGGTGTTGTACCCGATAGCAGCTGACATGAGAAACTCTCACAGAAACCCACAGAAAGCTGCTGGAAGAGACAATATTCCTGGTGGAGTGATTGCATGGGAATGTGCAGTCCAGCTGACAGATGTCTTTACTGACATCTTTAACATCTCCCTGAGCAGTGCCAACGTCAGAACATGTCTCAAGGCAACCACCATCATACCCATGCCAAAGAAGTCATCAGTGTCCTGCCTCAATCACTACAGTCCTGTTGCACTAACATCAATCAACATGAAGCGCTTCATGACGCTTGGCATGAGGCACATGAAGACCCTGCTGCCTCCTTCATTAGACCCTTTGCAGTTTGCGTACCATCCCAACCAGCAGATGATGCAATATTCACTTGGCGCTCACCCACCTGGACAATAGGAACACTTGTTTGAATGCGGTTCATAGACTTTAGTTCAGCATTCAACACAATCATTCCTCACCACCTGATCGGAAAGCTGAACCTACTGGTCATTAACCCTTCTTTCTAAAAGTGGATCCTGAATTTCCTGACTGGTATTCTTCAGGTTACATTCAGACGTAACACATCCAGCACCACCTCACTGAGCACTGGGGCCCCCACAGGGCTGTGTGCTCAGTCCATTGCTGTTCACCTTGTGGACTCAACTGCAAAGCTCAAATCGTACCATTGTTTGCATATGGCATGACTCTGGTGGGTCTCATCAGCAAAACAATGACTTAGCATACAGAAAGGAAGTTCAGCGTTTAACGGACTAGTGTAGAACCTGTCTCTAGAACACAGAACATAGATAGTCTAATGTTTACGTTTATTCCAAAAGTGCACACAACTGCACCTTACTGCTCCCACTATTTGGAAGCTAACTGTGCTGTGTATTTATTTTTCAATGTCTTGTAATGGTTGTGTATTTATATTAAATTGTCTTGCATATATATTGTAAATCATTTTGCGTTAAATGGTCCGAGCAGAAACGTGTGTGTGCGTGCGTGGTTAAGGTACCTCCTGTGTTTGGATAGTGAGAGAGGTGCATGCTTGACAGCAGATTAAACAATCCTCTCTGGTGGTGGTGTCTGGGTTGGCCGGAGTCTGTTAACCATGTGTGTGTGTGTACCCTCACAGAACTACTGCTCCCAACACCTCCTAAGAATTCAATGAAATAACCATCCTGCCTGCTTCTCTCAGTCCCATGATGCATCCCGTCTCAGAGTCAGTCAACTGGGCAGACTGTATTCAAAAGCATCATAGAAGCATGTGTAGTAGCCAAAGATCTCTCACCAAGAGGTACATGACCAAAAATAGCATCTGAGAGCCTTTTTATAGGGCAGCGGGGAAAGCACCTTTATACCCTCTTGTGGCAAGACCCAGTAACTAATCAGATCACCCCAGTAATAATTTACTTATCTACCTGAGACATAACTGCATGCCAATTTTCTGGAAGAGTTTTTTTTTTAAAATTTTTTGCACAAACTTAACTGTTTAAGGTTTTGTAAGATATGGGAAATTAGATTATACTATATGTGACTAGCAAACAAAATCAGAGCAATCTTGGTAATTACATAGAACATTGTATGAATATAAATATGAACTTTATATTAGTTATTTACTGTATATACAGGAGTAGAGTTGTGAATTATGACTGCTATGCGCTATATGCACAAGTTATGCAAAGTAGAAATGAACCAAATAACTTAATAAAATACATAAAGTAGATGTAATGAAAATGCCAGTGTGACTACTACATCTTCCAGACACAATCTTATGTCCAGTAGTTCAAAGGACATGCAAAAGATTGCAAATAAAGTATACTAATAAATAAAGTAACAGTGGTGTCTAATTTTGCTTTTAATGTGTAGAGAAATCAACTAATGTATTTGGTTCAATAAAGGATCCAAAGCTACCTTAAAGATTGTAATCACCACACTGAGACAGATTCCAATTTTCAGATTAAGCAGAAAGCCAATTAGGTTTTTTTTTTAAATTGTTTTGTTTGCCCTTTGTGATGGGGCTAGAGACACAGCTTACAAGATTCAAGATTAACTGCTCACAACTGGTTGTAAATGTTGTAACTCAATTTGGCTAGGATATCATTTGATATCATGTCATTAGTGTCTTTATCTCTTTGTAGGACTGAGGCAATCTATTCAGCTACAAAGGCCTGCAGGAGAAAGAAAGAGGGATGGGATCAGAAATGTGCTGAGACAGATATCAGTGCACATTAATTATAATGCTTTTATTTAACAAGTGTATACCCTCTGAGGTAATATTTTAGATTAAAAGTAATGGTGCATGGCCAATGTAATATAAAGTACTTATATCTGCGTAAAAATAAGCGGGTTGTATGGGAGAATGTGCAACTCGTAATCTCAGATGTTGTACCGGGGACTTCCATCAGCTTCTTGAACTGAAGAAGCCTTTCAGATGGGAGGTGAAATGTCTTCAACAACCAAGAAAAAAATCAAATTACCTTCAAAGTAAGCAGTTTAGACAAAAAAAAATTGCAAAAAACTGTCAAAATAACCCCAAACAAGTTATTTGGTTTTACACACTATGTTGGAGATGGTTTTCAGTACGTATTTTGCTATATTCTTAGCTTATACCAACTTGAAGGGTTAGATTTCTAAATGCATTCTTTTTTATGACATTCTATGGTCGTGCAGCACCGCTCCCTCACAGCAAGAAGGTCCCGGGTTCAATCCCAGGGTGGAGTGACCTGGGTTCTTTCTGTGTCGAGTCTGCATGTCCTCCCCGTGCCTGCGTGGGTTTAATCCGGGTACTCTGGTTTCCTCCCATAGTCCAAAGACGTGTGTTAGGTGAATTGGTGTCTCTAAATTGTCATTGACTAGTGTATGCATGACTGGTCTTGGAATGAACTTGTGTATGGATCTAACCTTGCGCGTGTCGCTGGATGACCACTGAAGCTGATAAGAGACGTTAAAAGAAACCAAATAAACAAACAAACTATGGTCGTGCAATACCTGTTGACTACCAGCTTAAAAAGATGAAAGTCATTTTGATTATTTTATTTATTTTATTAATTAATATTACATTATTAATCATTCATGTACCAGCAAACAAATCAAAAGTCAATAAATCTAGCTTGGAGCTTAGCATCCTCTCGAGATATTATTATGAACTTTTCTTACTGCTAGAGTTCCATAAGTCTATGCCTCTTATCTGGTCTTTTCATTACTATAGTATAGTCTTTAACTACTTTTATCTACCTGTTATTAATTTTTTTGGACATAATCACCATTAGGAAAATAGTGATGAACGTTTTGTCCTTTAAACAGAAATTGTGTCTATTCTGCAGCCCTTTAACAAAATCAGTGTCCACAGTTATGTGAATGATTTTCAAGCAAGATTGATGGGACACACATTTACTGCACATTCCTTAGCAAATGCAGTTCACTGCTTACAGGAGTCAGGCACAACACTACTGTCAATCAGTCTACGATGGGTTTTTTCTCCTGACAAGCCCCTGAACATATCAAACTATAGGCTATGATACACTTTTCTATGAAAGAGTCAGTGCTAGCTTAGATGATGCTATAAATTGCAAGGTTTAAGAAGGCATGTGTAAGGAAACCCATCAACATTCCATTTGTTCTGCATGGAGGAATTGACTAAAAATCCTCCAAGTTTATTTGCAGGACTGGTAAGCAATTACCAGAAACACTTATTTGCAGGTATTTCAAGGGGTCCAAGCAAAGGTTCATATACTTGCAGCACACAAATAGGTTAAACTGGATACTGGATTCCTCAATAAATAAATTAATATACAGTATGCAATTATAAAATGTTCTTGTTTTTCGAGTATTTGTGCGTTTTCTTTATCAAGGGCTGGTACATCTGATGATGGTCATATTTATGCAGAAAAACAGAAAACAGGGTTCACGTCGTTAAAATTGCGTAGAGAAACACTGCTGTCAGGAGCTCTCTGGAGCTGTGAGGCTGTAGTGCTAACCAATGTGGCAATATGCCAGTATTGTTTTAATAATTTGGAATTATTGCTAAATTTAATGAATGATTTTCCCCATTTCTAAGTTGTCTGGAGTGCTTTCACTTTTTTTTCATTTTCATAGTACCACATTAATGTGTTAATTTCTCTTTTATATTTTATTTAAGGCCTGTTCATGTGTGTGATGATCTTATGAAGAATATCCTTTTAGGTACACAATTCTGGGTACCTCTTTGTCCTTCTGCCTTAAGGTCTCTGGAGAACTTCTATGAAGCCATCATAAATAAATGAAAGCAAAAGAACAATGTGGACTTTCAGAAGTCAGAGGTAGTTTGGCAGAAAGAATGAGACAACTGTCCCTGTTCACTACAATAAGAGCAGAAGCCTTAGACAAGACAAGCCTTATCAGAGTCCCTTTTCTTCTCCAGTTTTTTTTAAATTTTCTCCTGGAACATGACATATTTTTGCATGGTGTTAACAGGTATTATGACATAAAAGGAGAGCATTTTTTGTTATTAGGTGAGAAGGGTATGATTGCCATGAGTAAAGTGCATGTCCTTACTACATTAAAACAAATGGGAATGCACTTTACAGACCTTTAAACAAACACTGGATGTTGATCAATACACTGCAAGGCCAGTGCTGGCATGCGCCCTCAAGCATAAATGTCTAAATCCTGTCCCTTCCCTCATTAAATTACAGGCAATCTATAAGCTGTGTAACTCGAACACAGAAGAATCTTGGCACTGAGCTAAAAATAACACCTGGGTTCAAAGAGATGCATCTGTATTATTTCTTAGTAAGTCCTTTGACTTTGAATCAGTAACACTGTCTGCTCATACAGGGTCACCTTGCCCTAGCTTGTGCATACATGTGCCATGTATTCTTACACATCTGGTGTACATGCGTTTTTCTGTGTGTGTGTGTGTGTGTAGTACCAATTATATTTCCAGTGCTGGAGCTTCCAATACTGTGCAAATAGAGAGTGATGCAAAAAACACAGGACACAATTTTATTTTAGAAACAAAAGAGGATATAACATATCTGAATATCCCAGTACATAATTATGTGAGGGGGCCTATATTTTAGGCTTATGTTCAGAACATGGCTGTCATCTTGAAAGCTGCCATATTGGATCAAGGGCAAGTTATTTTTTTTCCAATGGGTAGGTGCTTATGTAGCATATCAAAGAACATCAGAATTGTCTAAGAAAGCAATTGCTGCAGATTTGCAATTTGCATTTCTTGTGGTTCAAAAGTTTAAAACTTTGTCACAGGTATCTGAAAATGTAATTTGTGAAAGAAGAGAGGTTTGAGGTGATGTCCGGGGAACGCAGCTGCCATATTATAGCCGCAGACTTCAACAAACCACCAATTTTACACAACACTGCTATAGCCCTCATAGCCAAATTCAGAGAAACCAGGACTGTGGATGACAATCTGCTGAAGACCACTACCGACAGCAACCTTAACAATGGTTTTGGCAGCCTTTGCAAAAATTCCAGGATGCAGCATGTGATGTCGCACTTCACCACTTGTACCAGTGCAATGCAAATTAGCACACCATACTAAGAAAGATCCAACAACCAAATACTGTAATACTTGATCTGTGGGTATTCTGACAATTAAAAAATAGGATGAAAATAGACTAACAAAGGATGGATTACAGTGTGTGTAGAACTACAACGTGCACTTTTATGGTGAGTGGAGTTCATGAAACATACAAAATTTAGAAAGGTGGAGGTTTTTATATTATGGCTGATTAGTGTGTGTGTATATTGCTTTGGGTATACATATATACACATAACATAAGCCAAAACTCACATTTGGTCCCATCCTTACACAAATATTGTCTGATTTTGTAACAGAAAGGTCTGTGATGACTGTCAATCAAGTACTGTACTTTGCATAGAGAATTAGTACTGGCACTGTGGAAACATACTACAAGGGCTTTGAAAACACTTTAATTATAGCTTCTGGTGATCTCTAAATTCTTTAGCAATTTGCAATGCAATTTCAAACACAGCACTAAGAAACACTCCTGACTAAAACAGAAGCCATGTTGTGTTTGAGTCTTGTTAAAAAATCATGCAACTTGCACTTAAAGGAGCTTAAGTTTTCATGCATTTAACAAGTCATGAAAGCACGCAATAATGCAATTGAAAAGGTTTGCACTCCTGGTTTCTCAAACATACAGTGCATCCGGAAAGTATTCACAGCGCTTAACTTTTTCCACATTTTGTTACGTTACAACCTTATTCCAAATTGTATTAAATTAATCTATTTTCTCAAAATTCTACAAAAAATGCCCCATTATGACCATGTGAAAAAAGTTTTTTTTGAGAGTTTATTTATTAAAAATAAAAAACGAAGAAATCACATTTACGTAAGTATTCACAGCCTTCGCCATTAAGCTCAAAATTGAGCTCAGGTGCATCCTGTTTCCA
>JAUZSU010127822.1:0-17178 GCA_034780255.1 Parotocinclus maculicauda | reverse complement strand
AGGCTGTGAATACTTATGTAAATATGATTTCTTTGTTTTTTAATTTTAATAAATTTTCAAAACTCTCAAGAAAACTTGTTTTACATGGTCATAATGGGATATTTTGTGTAAAATTTTGAGGAAAGAAATTAATTTAATACAATTTGGAATAAGGCTGTAACATAACAAAATGTGGAAAAAGTGATGCGCTTTGAATACTTTCCGGATGCACTGTATATGGATACAGTGGGCAATAAGTGCAGACACAAGAAGGTGAACCTAATAAAACGGCCGGTGGCAAATTCCCTAAATAGTGTACAATAAAAGGAATTAGGTTTTATTTCGGAGACACACCTACAGTGATGTGGTTCATAACAGCAGGGGCACAAATCTGAATTATGGGCTCTCTGAGCCACACTTGCTGTACTCTGTTGCCTATGGACTCACTGGACCCTTTGAATTCTTCCCCCGCTGTATAGCAGCCCTGTTCAGCATGTGTACTGCCAATGGCCTGTTAATAAATTAGTATTACAAAGCAGTAAGATAAATAAGATATTGCTGAGTGACTATAAAGTGTAAGCTTTTGACCACTTCTTCATCTCCCAACCATCTATGTTCTTAACTTTTCAGGACATCGTGGACGATTCCCTATTCTCCACCGCCCATCAAGCGCAAGACCAAAGAACCCTACCACAGCAGAGAAAGAAATCAAGGAGGCCTCAGACATTAATCGCAAATCAGAGACCAACTACGTAGTTTAAGGTTCTGACGCTCTCCTGAACCTTCTATCCCCGACCCCAGGCACTGACTCTAAACATCCTCATCAAACGACCATGGGTTACTCCCATTCTGGACTGCTGGTTTTATCCGAATCAGACTTATTTTTATACTCAATTCCCACTATCATGTTTCAGTATGTAAACTCTTTTGATAGATTATCTCTCAGCTCCAGCATACTCATGTCCTCTTCTGGAGACACTTGGAGAGAGTTATGTCTCTGCTGGAAATGTAAACTTGAATCAGGATGTATATTACAAGTCTAAAGCTCTTGTGTGTGGGCATGACTTGAATGAGGATGGTTGTTACTGTGTTCAGCTCTTGTGAACAAGTTTTCTTTCTCTTTAATCATTTTACTTTTATACAGAGCCCATGAACAGCTGCCTGAAAAACACAACGTTGTTTTCGTCTGCTTATTTTTGGCGCTATATCTAGATATTTCATTCAAGTAGAATTAGCACATATGTAGTTTATTCAAGCTGTTGTACTTAGTTTAAAAGTTGTAACAATGTATAGAAGTCCATTATTGCATCATTGACATACTAAAGCAATGCCTGGACTGTTGATATACCAGATAAAATAAAATAAATTCATTTATTACTTATATTATTTTCATTACTCTTTCAATGGCCATCACACAGACGCGTGATTGGCTGAGAGACAGTGGATGCCGTGGACTGGCACCTTGTCCAGTTTGTACAATGTATTGTAATATGGATAAACAATTGGTGCAGCAGTCTATGCCAGTGATCCTTGACACCACCCACCACCACCCCCGAACAAGTATTTAAGAAAAACCCTTTTTTTCATGTTGTTTTTTTTACTCTTTTCAAGACAGTTAAGTATCAGCTCTAGAATCAAACAATATATCTTAAGTAATTGTATAATTTTTTAAAATCCACAGTGTGTGTAATTTTACTTTTAGTTAATATATGCAAATCGTGGTGGATAACACTGTCAACTCACAGCAATAAGGTCCTGGGTTCGATCCAGGATGGCTTAGTCTAGATCCTTACTGTGTGGAGTCTGCATGTCCTCCCTGTGTCCGTGTGGGTTTACTTTGGGTACCCCGGTTTCCTCCCACAGTCCAAAGACAGGTGTGAGTGTTTGTGTACCCTACTATGGATTTGGGCGCCTTGTCTAGGATTGTTCCTGCCTTACACCCTGTGCCACCGCTTAGCACCGGCTCTCAGAAGACCCTGTCTAGGATCCAGGCGATAAGAAAATGAATGAATGACTGTGCAAATTGTATTGTGCAGAACATCAACAAAACATCTGTTATGTTTTGGAGGGTGAGAGACCCCTCTGTGATCTCTTTAATTTAATTTAACATGTGCATATTTAAATAATTGAATTTAAACAATTTAGGCAAATTCATTTCATACTCAAAGCAGACAAAACCTCATGCACCTCATGCTCATGTGATATTTCGGAGACCCCCTGAGGGTGAAACCGGGAATGGGAACCACGGACAAATACTATATTATTTTAAGCATCTGTAATACAGTAGGTGTGAGGTTGAACTCCCTGTGATTGCATGACTGAGTCAAAGGTTTGGGTTGCAGATGGATGTGGGAAACATACGGAGGCTTTCTTCGGCTTAAAATTCAGTTCAGGGGGTAACAAATATCTGGCAACATAGGACACAAGGCCGAATCCAACCCTCGGCAGGGCACACATCCATCACGATATACACATTCAGTTATTCACACTGGAAAACTTTAGAAATATCCCAAATATTAATCTTCAAAATCAGGCCAACATCAGTCTGTTTCATTTATGAACAAATACTTGATTAAATGTATTAAGCAATAAACCATATCAAGTGTTTCAAATTTCCATACACACTGACTGGCCACATTATTAGGTACACCTTGCTACTACTGTTTGAACTCCTATTTTGCCTTCAAATCTGCCTTAAGTGTTTATGGCATAGATTCAATAAGGTGCTGTAAACATTCCTGGGTGATTCTGGTCCACATTAATATGATAGCATTTTATAGATTTGTCTAATGCACACCCATTCCATCACACCCTAAAGGTGCTGTAATTGATTGAGATCTGGTGACTTTGAGTATAATTGTGTGGTCTTTTGCTGCTGTAGCCTGACCCTTTTAAGGTTAGACATATTGTGCATTCAGAGATGCTCCCAGAATGCCTCGGTCGTATCGAGTGGTTATTTGAGTTACTGTTGCCTTTCAGTCAACTCTAACCAGTCTAGCCAATGTCCTCTGACCTTTGGCTTCAACATCCTCTCCTGGATGGTTTCTCTTTTTTGGACCATTCTCTCAATCAGCCCATCTAGCACCAACAACCATGCGACATTCAAATCACTTCAATCGCCTTTCTCTGATGCTCACTTTGAACTTTGGCAGCTCATCCAGACCATGTCTACATACTTATATGCACAGTTTCTGCCAAGTGATTGGCTGGTTAAATATTTGCATTAACAAAGAGAGAAGTGCTTGGAAACCTTATAAACCTAATAAAGTGGCCACCGAGCATATACTACTTCTGTGGCATCTGTGGTATCAAGTTGAAGGGCTTCAGCAGAAAGATAAAGATAAAGAATGACTAGCCTTGCTGGTGAATGGTTGTTAAATGCAAAAGAAAAGAAAAAACAGGGAGAAATCAGATGTGTTAATCTCTGTTTGCCAAAATGTGGTCCATTATGTTAAACAATGAAACGTGAGTCGATTTCAATATGGAAATTATTACCTGCGATCATATTCTACTTTGTATTCATATGGCTGTAAATACAGTGCAATATTCTTGTTTCATACAATAGGTCTATTTTTTTCACGATGACTTCTAACCCTGTTGCACTTACCTTTAAGTAGTTATTATCCTGAAAGGAACGGGTTAAAATACACATTGTATCTTTTTGTAATCTACTTTGAGCTAAATCTAATAGCCCTGCTCTGGAGGTTCAAAAACTGGGTTGAGCACACAACCGCTGATCAAATGTGGATCATGAGCTTAACCGCCAGAGTTAGGAGTGTTATTGGAACCAGAAGTCTGCTTCCTCATGAAAGGCTGCGTCATCTGAAAAGAATTTCCACGTTCAATTACCAGCCTCATAAAGTGGTTTACTAAAACCGACTGATATTGCTAATGAGTAGATACCTTAATGCTGGTTCAGCCACACATTATTTACACACTTGTACACACATCCAGAGCTGTGATTCAGTCTGCCGCTCATGCTCTTCTGGCCATGTGTTATGCCAGGGAAGTTTGTACCTTTCAGTCAAACACTGCCCGCATTGTTCTGCTCCAGTTCCAGACCATATCCTAAGTGAGAAAGACAGCGATACTTCCTGTAAGAATCAAAGCTCAGTGGTGCCTCAGGCAATAAAAAGGTGATGAACCAGTACATTCTTTGTTGCTAATTGACAAGGTGAATTACTAACCCCTTTAACCACAGCCCCCTGCACCCTTCATACATTACACCAATTAACCCCAGCTCAGCCATGGGGGGTCGTGGTCAATCAGCCATGCTTCCCTCAGGCCAGAGGAAGGCTAAATGTTTCCGAGTCGACAGGGGAAAATAAATAGTCAGTGGGGTGATTATTTGCGCTTCTCTGTGGTACGTAGCGGCTCAGCCCACCACGCTTGCACTCCTACGCCATGCAGAGAGGCAGCAGGCCGACTCACCCTTAATAACAAGAACAAAAACAGGCTGTGGAATCTCAACAATGCACCAGGCAAACGAGACAGCAGTAACACTGATTCCAGACTTTACATCGTTGCTTCTTTATGGTTTCGTTTGATATAAGATTCCTTGCACAGCTGGATAGATGGCAAAAGGTAGGTGTAGTCTGGAATTAGTCACACGTTGACTTCATGACTGGCGCAGCAGCGCCTAAAAACCAGAAACAAAAAATCTGAAGAATGTTTTGGACTTTTCCAGAAGAGAATTTGGAAAGTTTTGTTCAGTCAAAGAAATGTCTGCAGCACATGCAGTTAGCAACTGTTATAATGGAATAAGTCTAGGAAGGTAAAGTAAGATTTATTTCTGAGGCCTTGTCTCAAAGAAGCATTGCAATTTTCTATTATCTACTTCTTACTGAGTAAACCTAATGTGACAGTGGCAAGGAAAAGCTCTCTAAATATTAGGAGGAAAACTTGAGAAGACCAAGATTAAAAAAGGCACCCAATCTCATTGAGCAGCATAAGTGTTTCACATTGGAATCTCAGAATTCAGATGCCTTTTTTTTTTATAAATTCGGACATTCATTTTTGCTCTGAGATTCCAACAACAATTCCGACATCAGATACTCTGCCTCTGGGTATGTCTGAAACGAACTGTGTCCAGACTCCTGTCCAAATCTGAATACAGAATGATACAATTCTGAGGTTCCATTGAACATAAGAATGAAACTAAACATACATAATTAATAGAGTTATAGTAACTTGTAAAATAAGCTAAATAAAAATGAACAGAGAACATACTTGAAAAAAAGATAATAATTACAATAAAACAATAACATATAGACTGTGATTAATAAAACAGAATATAATATTATGAAGAGCAAGACAATAATTTAAAATTATACAAGACAATAATCCAGTATATACAGGGTAAGACAAAATTTGCAAGACACTGTGTTCTGTGTCGAGGACTTTTTGCAAAGGCTGCCAAAATCATCTTTGAGGTTCCTTCGTCGGTAGTGGTCTTCAGACGACCACTAAGTGGCTTCTCGTCCACAGTCCTGGTTTCTCAGAATTTGGTTATGAGAGATGCAACAGTGCTGTGTGAAACTGATGGTCTTTCTGTCAATTGTTTAAGTCTGCGGCTATGATATGGCAGTTGCATTCCTCGGACATCAGAATAGTCAATTACATATTCAGTTACCTGTGACAAACAACATAAGTTTTGAACTTACTGTGTTGATAACTTTTAAACCACAAGAGATATTGCAAATCTGATTGCGGCAATCGGTTTCAGGTCTTCTTTAATATGCTACATGACCACTTTCCCACTGGAAAAAAACTTGATTAATCCAAAATGGCAGCTTTCAAGATGGTGACCATGTTTCGCCCAAAAGATAGGCCCCCTTACGGAGATATAATGCACAAGGATTCAAATAACAAAACAAAGCTTGCTCCAGTAACTACGGAGTCAAAAGTAAATTATTCATTCTGCCAAATTGGTGTCATTTGCTTGTTGCAACTTATCAAAATGAAACTTAATTTGACTGAATCTAACAAGACACACATTTAACTATTTAATATAAGTACTGGTCATTCTCAAGCAAATTTTCTCCTCAGGCACCTACTCTTGATTTAAGTAACAGAAATTAGTTAAATCATCACATACATAACATATAATATTGGGGCATTTTAACAATTTACCAAAATTGTATTTCTACAATGGACAAAAAACAAAAATAATTTGGGTAACAGTAATATGAGATAACCTCAGTCATAGTTACATTATAATTTATATATACAGACTTCAACTTACTGTTGAACATGTGTGGAATGTTCCATAACTCTCAGAAGTGTGAATATATTAGGGTAACTGAGCTAGGACCTGAGTAAAAGTAAAATATTATGGCTTCAGTCCCAAAAATCTTTTTAAGGCATATATTGAATATAGACTGACACAACAATAATTGTATTTTTAAAAATACAAAATTTTATATAAATACTTTATACTTTTTTAAAACTACATTGTAATTATTATATTATAAGTATAATGTTACAGACCAGTCAGCTAACAAATACTATTTATAATGTTTTAAATTATATAACTGATTTTTTAAATCATATAACAATTTGCAATTGCATCACTTTATATTACATTCCACTACACAGGGACCGAAGTGGCACCTATTTGGAATAGTTCAAATGCTTATTTTGCTAACAGAACACCGAGTGTCTGAATCCCTTGTTCAGGGTGTTAGTCCATCACTCTCATTTTCACCTGTGTTATTACAGTTCATCGACAGGCGAGCTTTAGGATAAACCTGGCATATTCATTCTCATCTATATTTTCTTGACCCCTGAAACTGTGAAGTGTCTCTGCACGCTCTTACACCCAGAGTGATGGATGCTCTATGATGGGCATACTGAGCTAGTGGGCATAAGTTTGATGGAAAATGTTTGTAAAATGTCATAAAAAGCCTTTTAAAAAGCTTTTAGTGCCAATGCCTGAGTCAAAACCTGTGTGTGTGTGTGATTGTGTCAGTGATGTAAATCACCCTCTCTCGGTATCAACGAGAATGGCAGAACCAACAAAAGCAGGCTCGTTGAACCACTGTGCTGCAAGGCTCCCACCAGTATAGCAGTAGCAGAGAGCAAGACATCAAAGGCTAAGTGGGAGAATGGGTTGCCTAATCCTAGAAATCAACAGTGTCGCCTTCAACAGTCATATTCAAATACAGCAGGTTTAAAGACAGAAAGTGTGAATGTCTTGAAAGAATGGGACTGGCATAAATAAGTGTTCCTGCAGTTATACATACTCACATAAAGGCTTGATTGAAATGTGACTGCTATTATAGCAGTTTGTAATGATGAGTACTATTTATACACGGTTGTAGTGCTGGTTTTGTCACTTTAATTAGGGACAATCCAAACCAATTAATGTTCACCTCGGTGGTAGCATGTCAGCCTTCCAGGTTCAGGAGAAATGGATCCCGGGAGGGATATGACAAAACAGCAGAAACGTGTGTACATGTAATGCTGATCTGTTTAATGCTTGGTTTCCTCTGAACAGGGCACAGAAAAGTGGCTAAATGTAGCGGAGGCCAAAGCTCCCACAGCTTTGCTCTGAAACTGCCAAGTAAGATCAGAAAGAAACCTGCTGTGCAGTCATCACAACACACTCCAGCACACATTGGAAAATATGCTTCAGATTAGAATTGGGCAAATTAAAAAGGGAATGAAAAGCAACAAGGGTGAGAGATGTACAAATCAAAAGCAAAATAAAATTGCATCCATTCATACATCCATCAATTGGATGTAGCAAAGACTGGCAAAGAGTATTTTGGATACTGTCTCTAAGAGCTTCTGTTCATATTTGTTATGTCAGTAGTAATTTAGGGCTTCATTATAATATACAAAATGCAAATTCATGAACATTCTGTTTAGTTTACATTTACGGCATTTAGGAGACGCCCTTATCAGAAATGACTTTCAACTTATACAGTCTTACAATTCAAGCAATTGTGGGTTAAAGGCCTTGTTTAAGGGCCCAACTGTGGCAGCTTTGGCAGAGGTGGGATTTGAACCCTGGAACATCAGGTCCAGAGTCCAGTTTGTTAATCGCTACGCTACCCAGTCCCACAGACTGCAAATTAAAACCAAAACAGTAGAAAATAATGCGATATGAATTTTAGCTCATATAGCTGACCCCTAGTAGCAGCAATACAACTTGAATCTCACTTGTCCCACAAGTTTTATTGACACCTTGATGCCAAGGTTTCAAATCTAAACTAAATCTAAAATACAATCTAAACAGAGCAGTTTCGACTTGATTAGTACCTGATGTCTTTCAATATGCTCCTCAGATTCATGTTCCAGTTCCATGCCATCCATATCTGCAAGGGGCGGTAGGGCCTCTTCGCCATTGCCACCATCATCCTCTCCATAACAAGGGACATCACCAACAACCACCTCTGCCCTCCCCTCTGCATGCAGAATCACAATAAAAATGTTCACCAGAAAGGCAGCGTCACAAATATGAAACATATACTCACTAACTACCTTATTAGGAACACTATACTAACACAGAGTAGGACCTTCCTTTATGCTCAAAACAGTCTCAATTATTAACTGGCATAGATTTCAACCAGGATGTTCAAAACATTGCTTTTGAGAGTCTGCTCACAACACACAAATCGTGCAGATGTTTAGATGCATTGCCATATCCCAAATGTGTTTTGTTTAAATTATAAGCTATTTTGTCAACTCCAGGCGTGCTTTCATATGTCCTTTACTGAGGAGAGGCTTCTGTCTGACCACTCTGTCATAAAGCCCAGACTGGTGGAGTGCTGCACAGGCGGTTAAGCTGTCAGTAGTTCATCCCTGCTACACACAACCAGAGTGACCACTGTGTTCTTTTTCACCTCTTGCTTGGCAAAGCTCTTCTTCCACTGATTTCTTAGCTTGGAGAGGCAGCAAGCATTAGGTGTGCTCTGATGTAATTTGTTAGCTGTGAGACTTTATGTAGACAGGTGTGTGTCTTTACATGTCCAATCACTGAATTTGTCACAGGTCTCCAGGACTCCAACCAATGTGTGGAAACATCTTAAAGACGATCAAGGGGATCATGAGGTTCGCAGAGTTAAATATCAAGTGTCATAGCAGTGGGTCTGGGTACTTTTTCCGTTCAAGTTTTTCCTTTTTAACAAATTCGCAAAAAATATCATTATGGGGTATTGAGTGCAGATTGATGGGAAAATAATTTATTTATTTATTTATTTTTTTCAGTGCAAATCTCAACATAATAAACTTTATAGCATATGTAACATAATCTTAAGGCATTCAGAATGAACTGTATCTTCTTGATTTCTTTCCTTGCACTGCTGCCACACAAGTGGGGTATTATTATTATTTAATAGTTGCATGAATACATAGGTGTACAGGTTTTCCTAAAAAAGTGCTCAGAAAGTAGATATGAACTGTCTTGTTTAGTGACTGGATTATTCATAGTAGGTTTACTATGTCAGATTAAACTAACGTTAAGAGACATCCATACTGATGCAACTGATGATTCAGCCCATTACCTAAAGCTTGTCTGTTGAAGTAATTGGAAAAAGAACTAATGCCCAGGTGCATGATTCCCAACTCATCCAGGGTGTAGTTATTGATCCGGAAATCCTTACAGCTTCCAAGAACCTCTCCTTTGATACTGTAACAAATTCAGGGTCACAATTTTAATTTTTGTATTGTCCTAGCTCCCTAACATAAAGTATAACAAATTGTTTAAAGCTTGCACTGACATATTTTGTTTGCTAAACAAAGAGCCAAAAGTCCTTAGCACTCTTTCCCAAATTCATAAAACAGCTTGCAGCCTGAACATTTAAAAAATCATTACTGTGCATATTTTACAATTTTCCAAATAAGCATACGTAAAATTTTAAATGAAGCTTTGTTTTATTTCTAGTGCCTGCATATTCTAGTATAGTCTGCTTTGTTACTGTGTGCATTTCATGCCTGAATTCAGGATGAATGGATGACTTGTTGGTGGCCCTCACCTGAAAAGTGGGTACCTCTGTTTTTCATGTGCCTCTGCAGGAATTAGAGACTCTGGAGCAAGGCGTACAATCTTCACTGGCTAAAAAAGACAAACTCACACACATCACTACACATATAAGGACTAAGGGCAGCAATGTTCAGCTTCTGTTAGTAATCAACTAACAAAAAGAAAAGTTGAATTCAGCAAAGGTCTTTAGTGACGTTCCCCTCGCATGTAATCAGAATCAAGAAATTATAACATAGGTCAGTAGTAAGTGAAACTGTACATAATTTTAAGTGTAATCTCTACAATATAAGCAAAACAAGAGCCTACATTTATAATATTTTCAATTAAAAATTAGCAACTTCAGTAAATGTTGTTGTAAACTGGGTTTTTTTTTTCTCTCAATGCAAGACACCACACCAGTGAATTCAAACTACCAGCATGAAATATAAAACAGGTAAATGAAAACCACATAGAAAAAGATAATCCTGGTTACATTCATAACGGCAGGACACTTACTTCGGTTGGATCACTTTTCATCTCAACATTATGAGTACTGAGCCCTTCTCCCACCGCATCGAACTGTAAGTAAAAACGTGTGTTTTGACCGATTTTTTTGCTAGAACTAGAACTACATTAGGTATTAGTCAAACACAAGCTCATCATAGCCGTGACAAACAAAATGTCCTGTTGTATAAAATACCTCACAGTCATCTCCATTGTCTGCAGAGGTACCATTTGTGACGGATGCAGAGCCTTGCTTGTCATGTCTGTGGAAAAAGTTCAATTTTACAGTGTCAGTAAGCTTTATAATGTACCGCATGTTGATTGTTTTCCTGTAGTTTTACTACAGAGAGTAAAGGCTCACTGACCTCAAAGCATAAAAATGTAACACATCTAACAGCATGCTTCTTACAGAAAACATTTTTTCTGTTTGGTTGGTGTACTGTCATTATCAGCATCAATGGCTATTTACAACAGATCCAAAGTGACGTCGATAGACAAGAGTACTTAACTAGATATGCATACTCAAATCAGGCTAATTTAGCATAATCAATCAACCCAATACGTCTTTGGACTGAAGGAGGAAACGGGAGCACCCAGAGTAAACCCATCCAGACATGGGGAGGTCATGCAAACTCTACACAAGCGGAAAGCGAATCAGGGACACTGGAGCTGTGAGTTGACCAAGACTAAACTATTTAAGTATATTTAAAAAAAGCAATGTATACAGTACAGCCAAACCCCATTATCCAAACGGACCTCATTCAAATAATGTTCACATCTCAAATATGTCAACAAAATAATGAACTTGACTGAATTCCTGTCTTTCCTGGATGATCTGACATTTTTGGTTAACTCGCTGTCTGCATTCCTCAGCTTACTGCCTATCAAACATTTTATCTTATACTTATACAAACCGTAAAGTTTCATACGTATACAAACCGTATAGTTTGCCGTATAAATAGCCACTGAATAATATAAAGGTTTGGTTACTCACTTAAAGAACTAAGTGGAGGGTGCAGATAGAGGCAAGATGCCATTCAGAATGCCATCCATGTACGCTATTGTTAGATGTTTCGCAATCACTCAATTTTGCTTTTTTGGGTCAAATTTTCAGATTGCCATTCATTATAGTGGGAACTGGTGATTTGGATAGCAAGGTAGTATATAAAATATAACCATATTGTATAGTAGTAGAGAAATGTGCATCTTGTCTATTTGTTTGTTTATTTGGTTTATTTAACGTCATGTTCAGCATCAATCGTAATTTATGAAAGACAAAGATCAATTAACAAGGTTCAAAACTGGTCATACATACTCAGAATGTAGTGTTAATGTACTGCTGATCGTACTTGTAACGTACTTGCTTCTAACGTATTGTTATGTATTTTGTGACAGTGACATTATAAAGACAAACAGAGGTTACATGTAGAAGCAAATGAAATAAAAATTCCCACACACCAAGTTACCTTCGATTTTTGTTTGACATGTTGTCCAAAGTCTGAAACACCAAACTATGAAGAAGTTCCACCTTTAAAGAACATGATTAATTCAACAATAGTATGTAATAGAGTACATAATGGAGAGAAGCAAAACACAAAGAATATATATCTTCACACTTTTGAGTATTTACTTGAAATAATATAATTCCCTTTAACAGTTATAAACAAATAGCAAGCAAAAGACATTTAGACAAACCTATTTGATAACCATTCCATTTTTTATGCACCCTTCATCCAAGTTATTTTACCTTCCTGCCGTAGATGCAGGTAGAGCCTTGAATTAAAAGTGCTGCTTCTGCAAAGTTCATCATCGTCTTTCCTCCATCGAATGAGATGGTCATTTGGTCCAGCTGCAGTAGACACAGAGATCATTGTTAGCATTGTAGCTAATTATGAGTACTGAAGAAGTCTAATCCCTGCCCTATAACATCTTTTAAGACAGCATTACTACATTATTATATCTGCATATACAGCCAAAGTGAGTTGAGACCTGTTGATCAATCCAAAAACAATTCATTTTAGTTTCTTGGAAGAGGCAGACAGATTTTTGTTGAACATCTTCCAACAGATTATGTAGTCAATGTTGTCAAAATAAAAACATCCTATGTATATATATATATATAAAAATACAGGTGTTAAGGTTATTGGTAGTACGAAAGAAAATGAAATATGAGTTTTTAAAAATATACTGCATCTAATTCTATTTTGACAGTCCTAAGACAAATAGCTTTGGCGCTTACCTCTTCTAAATACTCCCCAAGTTGGGTGGCCAGATCCACATCCCAGTTTTTCGTAAGGTCCCGAATGGGCTTTAACAGGTGGGCAAACCTCGTCTCCGCAGAATTCATAACTATTATAGTTCTCGTATAGTGCTCGTTCTGCAGAAGAAAAACATAGTCAAAGTTGGTTCAATTTGGTTGGTAAAATCCCTTTAAAATAATAAACTAAGGTAATCCCAATTCCAACCAAGTTGTGTAAAACACAAATAAAAATAGAACATGATGATTTGCAAATCTTTTTCAACATATATTCAATTGACTGATAAATTTACTGATAAACTTTATTATTTTTGCAAATATTCAATAATTTTGAATTTGATGCCTGTTACGCATTCCAAATAAGTTGGGACGGTGGCATGTTTACCACTGTGTTACATCACCTTTCCCTTTAACAACACTCAATAAGTGTTTGGGAACTGAGCACACTAACTGTTGAAGCTTTGTATTGGAGTCCTTTTCCATTTTTGCTTGATGTACAACTTCAGTTGCTAAACAGTCCTGGGTCTCCGTTGTGGTATTTTGAGCTTCATAATGTGCCACACATTTTCAGTGGGAGACAGGTCTGGAGAAAGGCCAATCTAGTACCTGCACTCTTTTACTACGAAGCTATGCTGTTGTAACGTGCAGAATGTGGCTTGGCATTGTCTTGCCTAAATAAACCAGGACATCCCTGAAAAAGACATTGCTTGGATGGCAGCATATGTTCCCCATCCTTGCTTGTGAACGACTAAGCCTTTCGGAGATGCTCCCTTTATACCCAATCATGAATATTCCAAACAGGTGTTTTTTGTGCATTCTTCCACTTTCCCAGTCTTTTGTTGCCCCTGTTCCAACTTCTTTGGATCGTGTTGCAGGCATTAAATTCCAGATAAGTGAATATTTGCAAAAATATTCACAAAATAATAGTATTTGTAGTGTATTCAATTAAATATGGGTTAATATGAATATGGGATTTGCAAATCATCATATTCTGCTTTATTTCTGTTTTACACAAATTCCCAACTTCATTGGAATTGGGGTTGTAATAATAAGGTAAAAAAAAAGGCATCATACCCACTCCAATAATCTTTTAGTATTTTATACGAGGCACAAGAGTGTCTCTGAAAAAATACCTCAACACACTGATTGTTTATATAAAGATTGAGTTTAGGATAGCTTCTCATTTTGAAAAGTCAGTTGTTCCCAGGTTGCTTTTGCTTTTTTGGATTGTATGAATGAAGCTGATATTGATGTTAATGATTATATTATGAATGCAGCAATATTTTGGTAATCCCTTCAACTTTAGAACTTCTGGACAGTGATTCAAATGAGAATTTCTTAACTCAAACTCATGGCAAGGGTCTACAATTTACAATAATGGTGAATTTGTTTCCAATCTATACAGAAGAACAGTTTCCAATTTGTACAATGGAGTCACATAGAAGATTTGGATTTAAATAAATTAGGGTTTGATACAATTGAACATGTCTCCCAGTGTAAAATAAGCTCACATTTAGTCTAACAAAAAAGCATAAAGAAACATTCTACATTCTTCTGTAAGCCTAAGGCTTTCATAATGTAACAAACTTTATATCATATAGCACAAGAGAAAAAATCTCAACATCAGAACGAGGAAGAACTTTTCTTTGCTATTGTGAGAATAAATAATGAACTAAACATTATTGTGAAGACCATGGTACTTGATACAGTGTTCCACACAAGTTAATTCCTGCCTGAACATGCCACATTTCCTCCAATCAGCTAATTGTGTCCTTCTCTGGAAAGCTATACAACAAGATGCACATGGATAGTCAGAGGTTGACTGAATATAGGACTTTATTTTATAATAAACTGTTGGAAACTACAAATGAGGACTTAAAATGGAACAAGACGTGCACGCTTACTGGACACTAAATTAAAGTTCTTTGTCAATTTTATTAGTTCCACTTAGTTCCTTTAATCAGTGTTCGCAGGTCACTGCCTACAGGATGCTGGTGGCTGAACATTTTTGGTTGATGAATTATTTTCAGTCCCAGCTACGACATTGAGGTGAGGTGTGTAGATACTCCAGCAGCACTGGTATGTCTGATTCATTCTTTTTACCAGCACTACACACTAACCTCCACCACCACACAAGTGACAAAGCAGTGCTAAGAACGATCCACCACCCAAATAGTACCTGCTCTGTGGTGGTCCTGGCCATTAAAGACCAGAGTGAACTAGACTAACAAAGCAGCGAATTCTGCCGCCGCGTTTAGTATTGCCCACTGCAGCAAACTAGACACTCCTTGTGCATTATCACGAGATACCCGGGATGTTTTCGCATTTTCCAGTCAAAGAGGCGTTGTTTGTGAATTGCAAAGCGCCTCTGTATTGTAAGTGGAACTGCTCAAATAAACAAGGAGCTATACCTAATAAGGTGACCGGAACGGTACGGACGTGGTAAAATAACACTATAGAAACTGTACAAAATAACAGTTTACATGTACTAGCCTGGCTATAAACTGCTAAAGGCAACAATGGCTACCAAATTACGAAACTTGATAAAAGAGCAGAAAGTCTGAAGTTTAAACAGGTTGGCAATTTGAACTTCTCAACGGCTAGATCCCAAATGGCTCTACACTCCCTATATGTACACGCCACATGGGGTACGTGAAAATACATTACACACCCTATGTAGTGCACTTTGTGTACAATATAAAAGCATTTGCGATTCAACCAACGGCTACTGTGTTATTGCTAACCGGTTAGCTCACCAAAACTGCAACTTTCATGCAACCTACCTTAAAAGAAAAGAAATATATCTGTGCTCAGCTAGGAGCTGTTTCCTCACTTGTATTTTACCAAAAACGTAAAGCACTCGAATATATATTCCTGTCTACATAGTTTGGGGAAACAGTCAATCCCGCGCTACTGCAATATTCATTTTTACCGCTTCTGTGACGAAGACAAGGACGCAAAAGGAAATGACGCTAGGTGGAGCCGTGTAAACATTGTAAAAACGCAGCGATTTTTTAAAATATTCTATATACATATGAAGGAGATAATTATCTGAAATATCTCCTCCAGTTATTATTGGAAAACGTTAACTCAGTAGTTATATAAAATGTAGGTATTGTTACGATTTTACGAATAGCACGTCTATATATACATACACACACACACACACACACACTGCGTGTTATCATATATGCTACGTGGTGTTAATTGAAGTAATAATTCTACAAACTACTGTGTTAACTGTTTCGCATGATTATTTGAGACTGGAGGAGATATTTTAAGTAATTGTCTCCTCCTGACCCCTTTTATGACCAGCAGATGTCGTGAGACGGCAGGTTACAGCCATAATATGGTTCCAGTCAAACTCACTGTCCTTAATAATAGGGCTGCTGTAAAACGAAAACATCCAGAATCTGAAAAAAATAATTTCATGTAGCCTATCTCTGGTTTGTGGGACAATCCTACAGATGAAGCTCACAACTGATCAGATTACTAAATCTGAATCTCCAGTATAAACAGAATGAATGTTGGTAGAAGTGCAAGTCAAATTCAAGTCACGTTTGCTTTATTATAATTTCTCAGTATAAGTGGGAAACAGTACATCCATTTTAGAACAAAACGTTCTTGGGCACCGATTGGACAAACACACAACAGCATATTTACACAGGAAAATGTAAGTGTAGACTCATTACACGACATAAAGGGCTGAAAAGACTACATTAAATAAAACCCAGATGAATTTTTAAAGTATAGAAAACATCGGCGAGATTATACGATAAGTGGTCCTCTCAAAAAAATTACCTGTTGATGCCAAAGGTCAGAGGGGAAAGGCTAGACTGGTTTAAACTGATTCAAAGCAACAATACCCCAGAATGCCACTCATTATAAAATAATATGAGTTGTAGCTGGCGAAACCTTATAGCAGATGGGCTACAGCAGCAGAAGCCCACTCCTGTGAGCTAAGGATACAGTTTGCATGGGCTCACCAGAATTGGACAATAGAAGATTGGAAAAATGTTGCCTGGTCAGATGAGTCTTGACTTCTGCTGTAACATTCGGATGGTAGAGTCAGAATTTGTCATAAACAACATGAAATCATGAATCCATCTTCAGTCTGCTGGGGCTGGTATAATGATGTGGCTGGAGTACCAATTGAGTGTTCTTTAAATGCCACAGCCTACCTGAGTATTGCTGCTGACCATGACCATGCCTTTGTGCAAATAGTGTAGGTAGCACTGCTGTCTCACAGCAGGTCCTGTGTTCAATCTCAGGGTGGAGCAGCCTGGGTCCTTTCTGTGTGGAGTTTGCATGTTCTCCCTCTGTCTGCGTGGGTTCCTCCCACAGTCCAAAGACATGCGTGTTATGTTTATTGGTGTCTCTAAAAGTGTCTCTTAGTGTGTGTGTGTGTGTGTGTGTGTGTGTGTGTGTGTGTGTGTGTGTGTGTGTGTGTGTGTGCCCTACGATGGATTGG